>NW_020871423.1:225000-261541 GCF_003789085.1 Penaeus vannamei | reverse complement strand
GGATCGATAGAAACGTTTTATATACGCAACTGGCATTGTCCCGAGAGCATTGTTATATGTTCGAGCTGACTCTTACTGAGGTAGTGGGGTGAGGTCAAAATGCAGCTAGCGAGGGTCTTGTTCGAATAATGGGTCATATGAAATAAATGGAACGTGCTAGAGCATCGAAGGGCTTTGTTGTAACAGCATGGGGAGCCTGTTAGTGATGCTGTAGTGTCAAGCGTTTCATCCGTGGAGAGTTATGCTTGATTTTTTTTGCGTGGTTAGGCCTATGGTGGTTGCTTGCTTGTGAAGGAAAAGGTTGTTGTAAGTGGCCTGATCCGAGGCGGCTAGGGCCACCTTTTCTCTCTCTCTCTCTCTCTCTCTCTCTCTCTCTCTCTCTCTCTCTCTTCTCTCTCTCTCTCTCTCTCTCTCTCTCTCTCTCTCTCTCTCTCTCTCTCTCTCTCTCTCTCTCTCTCTCTTCTCTCCCCTATCCTTCCCTTTTTGGCCATCCCTATCCCCGTCTTTCTTCCTCCCCCTCTCCTCCCTCCCTTTTTTGCCTCCCTATTCTCCCCCCTTTCTTTCCCTCTTGGCCTTCGCCTCCCCCTCCTCCCTCTCCACCCCAGTCACACCACCGCATTTCGACCGCAAGTCAGCGCCTGCAAGACAACAGTGATATTTCCTCGATTCCTAAAAATAATCACGTATTTCAGTTATGAATTAAAACACGCCTTTGATATGGGATTTACACATGCTATAGGATTTGTTTCTGCATTTCGGTTAATTACAATGCCGAGATGTCCTATGTAATGAGTATTATTGTTGCCATTAGCATTGTTCTTTTCTTTGTTAAAGTGCAGTATAGAGAAACATCCTATTTCACTTTGACTCATAAGCATATTCTTACCCAAAAAATGATGGGGATTTTAGACAGATCTGCCTGTGTATGCCTAACCTATACCATCAATATCGTCCTCATCGTCAAGTGGCATTCGTTATCGGTGTCAATCATAATTATCATTATTCATCGCCGGCGTCGCTCATCATCGTAATCGGGTGTTGAGGTAATCGCAGTCATTCATAATTACAATTGCAATTACGGTCATTATCACTCGTAACTGTCATCAAAGCGTCGTTTTAAAAAAAGGGTGGCAGGTGGCCGATGGTGGGCGTGGTCTGCGTCGGAGAGTGGCCACGCCTACTCTCCTCAGACTCGGGGGACTCGGTGGAGGAAGAAACAAAGGAAAGAGGGCGGATAAAATGGAATTAGGAGGAGTAGGAGGAGGGAAGGAATAGAACGAGGAGGTGTAGGCCCGGTGGCAGCTAATTACTGATAATGATGATGAGTGATAATGATAATGGTGCTAATGATGATAGTAATAATAATGACAAAAAGATCAGGAGGAGAAGAAATGGAGATAATGAGGAAGAAGAAGATGTAGAAGGAGAAAGAAAGCGAAAGAGGGAGAAGCGCTTTAACAAAGAGGAAGACTCCTCAAATAATCAAGGACGTTGCGGGGCAATCAAAAGATTACAATTAATTGCCATTGGGTGGGCGTGCGATCGCCTGCTAATGCCGCTGAATGGACCGTCTCGATCTCTGATTGGAATATCTGAGCGAGCGAAGATATGCGAAACGTACGGCGACAGTAAACATCTTTTCGAGTTAACTGCAAGAAGGTAAACCGTTTTATATATGCCTTTATGATGAAACACAAAGCAGAGAAGTGTATTGAATGTCTGAGCGAGTGAAGATGAATCCAAAATGAACGCCGGCAGTAAACACCTTTTCGAATTAACTACAGGAAGGTAAACCGTTTTATACATACCGAAAAACAAACAGAAAAGTGTATGTTAATTAAGAGGTGCAAGGACACATCCCCTGAAGTGCTTGCAAGCAGTTACATACACGCCATAATGATAAGAAAAGGAAGAAAGAAAGAAGAAAACAGCAAAATGATAAACGTACATGGCCGGCGCAAGCACTCCTCCTCCCTTCAAGCGCTTGCGAGCAGTTACGTACATGCCATTATGATAAGAAAAAGAAAGAAGAGAACAGGAACAGCCGAGGAGTGTATATGACAGGCGCAAGCAACCCCCCCCCCCTCAAGCGCTTGCGAGGCAGATGCAACGAGCAAGGGAGGCACGGCGAGTTCGTTACACACGCGGCGTCGAATTGAGTAGCGGCAGAAACACCTGATAAGGCTCGTTCAGCTGTCAGAGGGCGTGAGGGTTCCCAGCGCCGGCCCGCAACACGCATTGCTAACCTTTTAAATGCACGCTCGATGGTGGGGTACGGTGGGAGGAGGGGTGGTGGGGGATGGTACAGGAGGGGAGGGGGTGATGAGGGTTATGAGAGGCGTTGGGATGGAATGGGAGGGAGGGGGGGGGATAGAACAGGAGGGGGCGAAGGAATTGAATGGGGGAAGGGTAGGTGTTGGGATAGAACGGAGAAGGTATGATGGCGAGAGCGACATAGACGGTAGAAGGTTTGAGGTCGTTTATCTTATGAAGTGCAGACCTCGGAGGGTTGTGAATAAACGAAAGGAATATAGGGAAACGCACGAATATTTGTCCCTCCCTCCCGTTTTTCCCTTCGTTGTTTCATTTGCAGTTTGTTCAACACGAATACTTCAGACCTGAGTTGAAACGGTCGTCTCATTATCTAATATTTATTATATATAGGCCTAGTGTTCATTTTTCTACCTCTTCTGATTATTTTCATCTTCTAATGATGTTTTGCGTATAGGCCTCGTGTTCTTCTCATCTTCTAATAAACTTTTGTATATAGGCCCCTAATGTTCCTCTTTTTCCACCTCTTCTGACCAGGCTATTTTCTATTTTCCTTCCGAAGAGAGCTTTTCTAGCCTCGCCGTCGACAACGTATATCTGAATATTTGAAACAGGAAAGGAACATCAAGTTGCGAAAGCCCTTTTGTGATAATCCTCCCCACAGCCCTTCTTTCGGATAGGGGGGAAAACGGATAAAAAAGGCGATTCAGCCACACGAATCTCGGTTACATTTCCGGGGGATTTGGATGGGCGAGGATTGGGGGGGGGGGGGGGGGTGGAGCGGGGACATCATCCTCCGGCTGAGATCTGAGCATCGAGTGATTTTTTTTCGTTCTGTTTGCATGTTCCTGTCTGTCTGTCTTTTCTTTCTCTTTCTTCTTCTCTGCATTGTTTGCTCGTTTGTTCGCTCATTTCTCTCTCTCTCTCTCTCTCTCTCTCTCTCTCTCTCTCTCTCTCTCTCTCTCTCTCTCTCTCTCTCTCTCTCTCTCTCTCTCTCTCTCTCTCTCTCTCTCTCTCTCTCACACACACCACAACACACACACACAACACACACGAACACACACACACACACGTTACGATGTCTTTAAAAAGGTTTTTTTTGTGTGCTCAGTTTTTGAGAGGGCATATTGGAGTGGTTAGTGGGGCATTTTTTATTTATTTTCGGGGGGGGGGGTGTAGGGGCTCTCGTGTCTGTGTAAGGGACTTTTAATTTTTTGTAGTCCTTACAGATATGCAAATAAGCTCCTGTGACAAAGTTCGCAGCACACGCGTTGTCTTGTGCGTGGAGAGTGGTGGCAATGGAAGGGGAACCTAATGCGTCCTCTTATGACCAGTCTTCTCTCCCGAATTTCTCGGTCAGACTCGAGCGGGTTGTCAGTCCGACGCCCGAAGACATCTCCCAGCTCCTTGGACTGGGCGTAGGGGCGCGTAAAGGGGCGGGCAAAGGGTGGCTCGCTTCCTGAACAGCTCCTCCTTCCCCCCCTACCCACGGCCCCCCAACCGGAAGTCACAACTGACAACCGCCGCGGCCGTTCGGGTTAAACCTCCTGGCGTTGTTTAAATGTACGCGGCTCTTGGTAACCACTAAAGTCCTTTAAGGCATCCTAAAATGCTCTCGCCAGGCGTTTAAAAAGGTATTTGAACGCTATCGGATTGCAGGTTAAGAGCGCTGACTATGGGCTACGGTTGGTGATAAAATCACATCCTGGGAAGTTGACCAAATTATTATTGGTTTTTGATTCACTGATAAGAAAAGAAAAGACATTCATAACTTATTTGAAAATGAAAACGATAGGATTATTATCAAGAAGCGATAAAAGGCATTATTCACGGCGCCATAATCGCTAATTAGAAACGTATTGTCGCTTTGATTGCGATTATTGAGTTCTCGGACGAAAGTGTCGCCGGCGTGAGCGGAAAACCGGATCCCGGCTTCGGCGTAACGTCCCGGCCAGCTGCTGCACGTGCTGAAGAGGGGGGGGGGGGAGGGGGCATGTAAAGGGCAGGGGTGGGGAGGGAGAGAAGAGGGGTGGGGCAGGGGCGTTATATGGCAGGTGGGGAGGGAGAGAAGAGGGGTGGTGGGGGGTTAACGTTTTTTTTTATATTGGCTATCCAACGTAACATTTATTGAACAGCTTTTGCCTTATCCTTTGAGGTGGGGCTGGATCGGGTGTATATTTGAAAGTTTGAGACTCCCCTGTTACAAATGGGGCTTAATGGAGGGTGTTGTTACCGCGGCATGGTAATGGAATCAAATTTTAAAGTTTGGCCAATTGCACCGAAAGCCATTTGCGTTATGAATGGATGATCGTGTTCATTAAAAAAAATGCACACGCATATACATTCACACACAATCGCACTCAGACACAGAAAGAGAAAGAGAAAGAGAAGAGCGAGATACAACAGACGTACATGCTCAGTCGCAGGAACAGAGAGACAGACAGAAGAAGAAAGAGATAGAGCGAGATAAAAACGAGAGACAGATGAACTGGAATCATGTTGACAAACGTAGATAAATGTGTGAATGAGAATGAATATCTCGTATTGTGAAGATATTCATTATCATTCATATCTTTTTTCCAATATGAGAGAGATATTACCAGATACAATTAGGCATAGATTCTACGATAGAGCAGCGGCGTATACACAATCAAGGAAAAAAACCCCCGCAAAAATGAGAAAAAGAAAAATTAAAAATGACATTGATATCAACGTTATTAAAGCGTGTGATAAGATACCGTGTTGACTCGAGTCTTGTCGAGGAAGAGGAAAAGAGTTTGGGGGGGGAAAGAGAGGGGGGGAGAGGAGATGAGGGAGGGGGAGAGGAGATTGAGGGAGGGGAGAGAGATGAGGGAGGGGGAGAGGAGATGAGGGAGGGGGAGAGGAAGATGAGGGAGGGAGGAGGATGAGGGGGAAGGGGGGGGATATGAAAAGGGAGAAGAAGGGAGGGATGGAGGCGGGATGGAAGGGAGGGATGGGGGATGGAAAGAAGGGATGTGGGCGGGATGGAGGGGAGGGATGGGGACGAGATGGAGGGGGAGGGATGGGGGGGCGGGGTGGAGGGGAGGGATAGGGGCGGGATGGAGGGGAGGATAGGGGCGGGTTGGAGGGAGGGATAGGAGCGGGTTGGAGGGGTGGGATAGGGGCGGGATGAAGGGGAGGGATAGGGCAGGGTGGATGGGAGAGATAGGGGGTGGGATAGTGGGAGGGATGGGGGGCGGGATGGTGGGGATGGGATGGTGGCGGACGTGCTGTTATCGGCTTTCAACACGTGGCCGAGCCCGCCTTCTCGCCGTTGTTGGCTTGGGTTGTTGGAGTGGAGTGTCTGCCTTTTATATGTATCCATTTATATATCGGGTAGTATATAGGCCTATGTGTTTGTTGGTTTGTATGTTTGTGTATTTGTATTTATCTGCTTGTCAATCTTGTGTGTGTGTCTGATTGTCTGTCTGCCGGTCTATTAATCTCTGTCTATCTGTTTGTATTTTTATCCATTTATCTATCCTTGTGTATCTTATTCTTATGCGGCTGTTTACCTATCTATTTATTTATCTATCTATCTATTTTTCTATCACGGTAACACAGCTGACGAGTTTTCCAACTGAATAAAATTGACGGAAGGACTTGTTCACTCCAATCTCAGCACGATGCGCTCTTTCACGTGTGCGTGTGTGCGTGCGTGCGTGCGTGCGTGTGTGTGTGTGTGTGTGCGTGCGTGCGTGCGTGCGTGTGTGTGTGTGTGTGTGTGTGTGTGTGTGTGTGTGTGTGTGTGTGTGTGTGTGTGTGTGTGTGTGTGTGTGTGTGTGTGTGTGTTTATGTGTGTGTGTCTGTATGTGTGTGTGTATCTGTATGTGTGTGTTTATGTATGTACGTAGATAAGCGCCTGCATCGTGCTTGCTTGCCTTCTTGCTTGTGTGTGCACATACGTGTGCCCACTGCTGTGCGACGTGTCGTGCGTGTATTTATCCGAGCGTCTTTGTGTGAGTTCCCGCCGTGCGCGCATCTGTCCCTCGGCCTTTGTGCGAAAGAGGGGACACTTGTAGCAGAAGGGATAGTTGATGAACTTCCTGGCTAATTATCGGAGCGCGGGCGAGCGAGTGGGTGACGCGGAGGGGGGGGGCGCTCCTCCCGCTTGCCTGTTGTTGGTGGCTGGGATGTTGTTGGATCAGGGGATGGGGAGGGAGGGATGTAGTTTGTGTTTGAGTAGAGAGGAGGAAGGATAATATGGAGATGGAGATGATGGGGTAGAAGGTGGAGTTAGAGTTGAAGTTAGGGTTGGAGATGGAAATGGAGATGAAGGAAAAAAAAAAAAAACTAACCACCGTACAGCGACAGCCACGCCCACCGCCAATTACCGCGTTCAATAGAACACGAGAGTCGCCACTATCATTACATGCTACCGCGATTACCAAACAGTCGTCAACGCAACCACAAGTATTACCAAGTCTAAAACCAGAACTGCATAACCACGCCCTCCGCACCATGGCCAGTATTAGTGACGATGATAAAATATGGAATAGACGAGGAAGAAAGCAATAAAGATGGGGGGAGGGAGAGGGAGGGCGAGAGGGAGAGGGAGAGGGAGAGAGTGAGAGAGAGAGACAGACAAGATAGACAGACACATAGACAGCCCGACAGACAGACAGACAAGACAAGCAAACAAGACGGCAGCCAGCCAGCCAGACAGACAAAGAGAGCGAGAAAGCGAGAGACCTTAAATCTCAGCGGGATTAAGAAGCTGCCTCCGCGCGCCGCTGTCCCGCCGCGGGGAATGTGCAGGCCTCGTCACCAGCCGCGTTCTTGAAGGGCGGAAGTGGGCGGGGACCTCATTTGCATACGCTCGCATTTTTGGAGCTGCTGCCGTACGCATTCGGAGGAAATCCTTACGTCTGTCTCGGCGGTCCCTTTGTGCTCGCAAGGAATGGGGTGGGCCTACATAGCGCCGGTCTTGTCTTTGGGTAGGTCTAAGGGAGAGGTTGGAGGGAAGTGGCTGAGGAAGGGTAAGCCTACATAGCGTCGGTCTTGTCTTTGGGTAGGTCTAAGGGAGAGGTTGGAGGGAAGTGGCTGAGGAAGGGTAGGCCTACATAGTCGGTCTTGTCTTTGGGTAGGTCTAAGGGAGAGGTTGGAGGGAAGTGGCTGCCGAAGGGTAGGCCTACATAGTCGGTCTTGTCTTTGGGTAATGCCTAAGGAAAGGGTGGGCCTACATAACCTCGGTCCTGCCAAAGGGTTGGTCTTGAGGAGAGGTTGGAAGGAAGGGGTAAGCCTACATGGCATAGTTCTTGCCTCTGGGTAAGTCGTAAGGAGAAGTCGGAGGGAAGTGGCTAAGGAGGGAAAGGGAGGTTGGGAGAGCGAAGAGAGGGGATGAGGTAGGCAGGTTATATAGGCATAGCAAGATGCTTCGCCGTGTAGGAAGATCTGAAGAACTAGAATGCGCGTGTGTGTGATTACGGACCACACGCGCACACGCACATGCATGTAGGGACAACATATGGCGGAAAAGGAAAGCGAGATATTGTGTCTGTGTGTGGATGTTAAGTACCGGAAGAGACGGAGGGGGGGGGGGCGAGAAAGAGGGGGAGAGAGAGAGACAGAGAGGACGTGAAAGAGAGAGGGAGATAGAAGGTGAGAGACAGAGAGAAAACGAAAGAAACTGTGTAGGAGGAAGAGGGAGAGAGTGAGAGAGAGAAACCGAGTTAGAGGAGGAGGGAAATAAAGATAAGATAGAAAGAGAGAGAGAGAGGAAGAGAAAGAGAAAGAGAGGGGGAAGGGGAGTGAGCAAGAGTGTCAGAGAGAGAAAAAAGAGAACAGGGAGAGGAAGTCCACGAGTTTGAATGACTGCAGGTAATTGAGTGATTTTTTTCTGCCATTGTGATGCAGAAAATAACATCATTTTCGCTATGCTTTCGTGTTATCGGATTGTGATGTTGCACAGTATGTTTTCTTTGTCTGTAAAAAAACAAGCGATTTTGTCGGTAAAAAGATGAGCTATAAAGACATTCAGAATAATTCAGACAGCCTGACAGGTGTAAGGATTGACGTGTCAGACATACTGACCCAAGCAGGCAGATGAACAGACAACCTGGCAGACAGACAGACAGACAGACAGATAGATTTCAGCAGACAGGTATATAACAGACACAAGCATATTGGCGTGCAGACAAACTAACATGCAGACCAGACGATGGTAAAACGAGCGAATGCAAAACAAAGGCAAAGAGAAGAGTAAATGCGAAAGATGATGAGCCAAAATGCCAAATTGTTTTACAGTCGCCGACCGACGTATCCGGGGAGGAAGTTGGTCTTCGGAATCTCGGGCTGAAGTATTAGTCACAGTGCAGCGAATCGTGGAAATGGCAATGGCCGGTAGATAGGGGGAGAGGGGGATGGGAGGAAAAGGAAGAGGAAGAGGGGAGAGGGAAAGAGAGGAAGAGGGGAGAAGAGGAAGAGGGGAGGGGAAGATAAGAAGTGGGGGAGGGGAGAAGATAGGAAGTGGGAGGGGGAAGAGAGGAAGACGGGAGGGGGAAGAGAGGAAGAGGGAGGGGAAGAGAAGGAGAGGGGGGGGAGAGAAGGAGAGATTAAGAGAAAATCAAAGAAAATTTGATTTGTTGGAGTGATCAAATTTACTTAATTTCATAAAAGTCGAATCAGCTGTCTAATGATGAACATCACAACTGATATTGACCTACAGGGAGGAAGGAAAATGAAATACTAACAAATTTAATGGTGGCTTTCGTCCGATTAAAAATTGCGGTATTGATGAAAGTTCAGATAAGGTCTGCTTGATAAGGTCTCGAGCTGGGTGAGATGAGGCGGAGGCGGTCTGGCTCTGATTGTGTCTGTCTGTCTATGTCTGTCTGTCTTTTTGTTTCAGTGATTGTCTTTACTTTCATTTTTCTCAGTTTGTGGGTGTTGTCTTTATATCTTTATCTCCGTTTTTCTTCTTTGTGTCTGTCTTCATTTGTCTCTTATTTGCTTGTCTGTCTGTTTAAGCGTCTCTACTTTACATTTTCCTTATTTTATTATCGCTATTTAGCCTATTTGGTACGTGCGTCCGTGTCAGTGCCTGCGTCCGCGTGCGTATTTATGGCCTGTGTCCATGCAGATGTTTCGTGCTAACGTTTTTATCCGCAGTCAGGTGTAAGCAGCAGCAGGATGTGGACTAAGGTATTCTTGGATAGTCTCGAGTAGGTGTTTTTGCTTCGATGAGTGTCTTATATACTGGGCCCGTTGAATGGCGTGCGTTGTGTTTGTTTGTGGTGGTGGCGGAGGAGGGAAGAGCGGCCGCCTCCTCGCTGTTTGCTTTGGCTGGCCAGGTTATCTCGCAGAGAGAGCTGGGGTGGGCCTGGCGGGGATAGGGTGGGGGTGTAGGAGGGGTCGGAATGGGGGGGGGAGAGGAAGGGGCGATTATAAATGCATATTTTTTTCAGAAGTGCTGACGTGAGGGCGTCCTCTCGAAAGAACTAATATAGGTGCAGACGCGTTGGCGGCTGATTGGACACATGCACGCACGCTCGCAGACGCAAATGCAAGCGTACTGCACTTCCGTCCGGCGCGCGCACAAACACTCATACATACAGGCTCCCACACTCACCAAAGGAAAGCCAGCGCATCCCTACAAATGAATGAAAACAACATGTTGACTAGTTTTTTTTTCGGTCCCTTTGTCGGTTTCGTAACTCCACATGCTGTTTGTTCTTACCTCATACTCCGAGACAATGGCACACTCAGAGTTAAAGAGGCGGTCGAGATGCCGAGATTGTGAGTAGGGAGTGAGTTTCCTTTCGCGAGGGAGTGAGGGGGTACCGCCGAGGGGGTCGCGGGCTCTCGTGTGAGGGAGTCGTGGCCAGGGTGTCATTAGACGATGGCGAGAGGCAGTAAGGTCGAGGTAGTTCGTGGCGCAGGCTTAATTCCCGCCCTTAGAGGATACCCGCCGGTGCGCTATCTTGCCCGAGCTTTCCCCGGTTTTCCGATGCGAGGTTCGTGAATGCGCGAGCGGGTCTCACGAGTCGCAGGCGAGTCATGGATGCATGCGACGAGTAACTGCCATGGCCGACTCGTGCCTGTTCTCCATCCGAGGGTTTGAAAAGGCCGTTCTCGCGATCAACCTGTGGAGGAGGAAGCGCGCCGCCCGAGCGATCCAGAGGGCGCAGCGACACAGACGCGGCCCTTCATCCCTCCCTTCGAGATCGGCAGCATGAAGGCTCCTCTCGGCGTCGGGTGCGGGGCGTAGGTAGGCAAGAGGTAGGCGAGCGAGGGCCGGCACTGAGGCTGGCACTGTGAGGGGACACAGCCAGGCCTCTGTGGTGTAACGGTCACCCGCGCCGCCCACCTTGGGATCCTACCCGCCCCGGTGTGCCTGGGCGGTGAAAGTGATACTCACGCTCTCTTTCTCCCACCCTCTCTCCTCTCCTCTTTCTCCTCCTCCTCTCTTTCTCCCCTCTTCTCCTCTCTCTTTCTCCTTCCTCCTCCTTTTTTTTCCCTCTCCTTCCATCTACTTCCCCTCTCCTCTCCTTCTTTTCTTCCTTTTTCTACCTCCTCATCCTTCCTTTTCTTCCTACTCTTGCTTCTCCTCCGTCTCCTCCATCATCTCCCTCTCCTCCACACTCCACACCTCCTTCTCCACCACCTCCACCACTTCCCTCTCCTCCATCATCTCCCTCTCCACCTCCTCCTCCTTCTCCTTCTCCTTCCTCCTCTCTCCTCCTCTTACTGTTAAAGAAAGAGAATCCGAGAAAGCGAATCTTGTTCTTGAAATATATAAGGACCATCAACTCAACCGCATACATTTCTCAACCTCATCAAGATGCTAATTACCCCTAAACCGCGCATTTTTTCCCCCTTTCCATGTAGCGAATATTACCTTTGGCCATTTTCCACATTCTTGAAAGAGACGCGTTTGACATCCGGGGAATATTCTTGATATTCTTCTCGCATTTGGGGCCTCCTCTCTCGACAGCTCAGAGGGGTCGGGGCGCTGCTGTTCGTAACGAGGTGATTATTGAAAATGCCGAAAGGTGATTTAAAATCCGGAGAGGTGTGGGTTATCCGGGCGGCTCATGTGAGGGCATCGGGACGCGGGTGGAATTTTTGGACATTTCCATGAATAGGTTTAGCATAGATTCGGAATGGATTTGTGCGTCGCTTCTCTCTCTGTCTCTCTGTCTCTCTCTCTCTCTCTCTGTCTGTCTGTCTGTCTCTCTCTCTCTCTGTGTCTGTCTGTCTGTCTCTCTCTCTCTCTCTCTCTCTTTCTCTTCTTTCTCTCTCTCTCTTCTCTCTCTCCTCTCTCTCTTCTCCTCTCTCTCTCTCTCTCTTCTCTCTCTTTCTCTCTCTCTCTCTCTCTCTCTCTCTCTCTCTCTCTCTCTTCTCCTTCTCTCTCGCTTTCTCTCTCTTGTCTCTCTTTCTCTCTTTTCTCTCTCTCTTTCTCTTCTTTCTTCTCTCTCGCCTTGTCTCGTCTTCTCTTCTTTCTTACGTCTTTTCCTCCTTTTTTTTTTTTTTTATTTTTCTCTTTCTTTTCTCCGCATTTCTTTCTTGTTTTCCTTTCACTTCTCCTGTTCCACTTTATCTCCTCACCCTCTCCATCTCCCTCTCCCTCCCTTTCCCTCTCCCTCTCCCTCTCCCTCTCTCTCTCCCTTCCTCTCTTCTCTCCTCTCCCTCTCCCTCTCCGTTCTCCTTTCCTCTCTCATAACTCCCAGGCTTTCTCTCCCTCATCCCCCGCCTGTGAATCGTCCGTTTCCCCGGCCGGCCAAGGCAGGTCGTGGCGGCATCCGGTTACTAGCACCATGCCCCATGCCCCATATCCCACCGTCTTCCTTGTGCCCCTCAGAACCACCCCCGCTTCCTCCCCCGCCCTATGCCCTTCGGATGACCCCCCCCCCTAGAAAGCCCCGCTCCCTACCCCTTGCTCCCCTCCTCGTGACGTCCCCCTCTTCCCACCTTTAAAGAGAACGGGAGAGAGATCTTGCCGATCCTTTGCCCCTTCCCCAGTTCTTCTTTTCCCCTCTCCCTCCCTCCCCACTCCTTTCATCCTGACACTCTCTCTTCCCCTTTCCTTCTGTTTCTCCTCTTCCCCCTCTCCCTCCCCCGTGTCTTCCTCTCCCTCTCCCCCACTCCCCTTTCCTCCTGATTCCCTTCCCTTTTCCCCCTTCCTTCTTCCTACCCCCCTCTCCACATCTCCCCCCTCCCCCTCTTCCTTTCTCTCTCTCTACTGGAGTCCTGTAAACTGCGACCCCTTCTTCCTGTTCTTCTTCCTCCTTATTTGCCAGTTTCTCTCTTATTTTCATGTCCTTGTTTTTCTTTTCGCTCTTCCTTTCAGATTCTTTTCTCAGACACTTTTTCTGTGCGTTTTTGTTATTACTTTTTCTGCTTATTCCTTTATTCAAATTTTCGTTAATTCATTCATGATTTCTGTCTCTTTCCCTATGTTTGTTTCCATTATTTTGTTCGTCCGTCTTCCGCTCTCTTCCCTTCTTCCTTTGTCCGCCCTTTCTCTCTCTCTCTCTCTCCTGTTTCC
This sequence comes from Penaeus vannamei, assembly GCF_003789085.1. Classification (NCBI taxonomy): domain Eukaryota; kingdom Metazoa; phylum Arthropoda; class Malacostraca; order Decapoda; family Penaeidae; genus Penaeus; species Penaeus vannamei. The sequence goes on along the minus strand of NW_020871423.1, from coordinate 248,760 downwards.
TCTTCCGGTCCCATCTACCTCTTCCTCTTTGCTTATTCTCCTTTCGCTCTCCCTCCCCTTTCTTCCTTTGTTCGGTCTCTTTGGCGGTTTCCTTCTCCCTCTCTTCCATTCTTTCTCCATCTTCCTCTTCACACTCTTCTGTGTCTCCTCTCTTTCTTTCTTTCTTTCTTTCTTGCACATTTCCTTTCATCTTCCTTCCGCGTTATCCTTTATTTCCCCTCCCTCCTTTCTTTCCTTGTCTCTCTATTCCTCCTCCTCCCCATATCCCTACCCCTCCTACGTCCGTTCGCCCCCAAATTCGTCCCCTCCCATTCCCTTCTCCATTGCTGTCATCTCCATCTCCCATTCACTCCATCATTTCTTTCCCTTCTCCCTCTCTCCTTTCTTCCCCCTCCCCTCTCCCTCTCTCCCCTTATCCGTCCGTCTCCAATCCCCCCTCACCCCATCCTTTCTTCTCCCTCTCCCTTTCTTTCCCCTCTCCCCCTCCCTTCACCCCTCCTTTCCCTCTCCCTCTCTCCTTTCTTTCCCTCCCCTCCCCCTCTCTTTCCCCTCTCCCCCTCTCCCTCTCCCTCGTCCTTCCGCCCCCAATTTCCCCTCGGAATCATAAAGCGGGCGTGCTGGTTCGTGTCCGTGGCGGTATTGCATTTAAATCCTTGCGCCATTTACCCTCGCTTCTCGCTTCTCGCGTCTGCGCACGTCGGGGTCTGATTGCCCGAGTTTGGGAGTGCGCGTGAGTGTGTGTGTGAGGGGGGGGGGTGTGTGTGAGGGGGGGCGTGTGTGTGTGTGAGGAGGGGGGGGCGTGTGTGTGTGTGACCCGTGTGTGGGGGGACGTGTGTGTGTGAGGGGGGGCGTGTGTGTGTGGGGGGGGCGTGTGTGTGTGAGGGTGTGTGTGTGTGTGTGAGGGTGTGTGTGTGTGTGTGTGTGTGTGTGTGTGTGAGGGGGGCGTGTGTGTGTGAGGGGGGGCGTGTGTGTGTGTGAGGGGGTGGTGTGTGCGTGTGTGAGTGTGTGAGGGGGGGGGCGTGTGTGTGTGTGTGAGGGGGGGGGGCGTGTATGTGTGTGTGAGGAGGAGGGGGGGCGTGTGTGTGTGAGGGGGGGCGTGTGTGTGTGTGAGGGAGGGGGGGGCGTGTGTGTGTGTGTGAGGGAAGGGGGGGGGTGTGTGTGTGTGAGGGGGTTGGCGTGTGTGTGGCGGGGGGCCGTGTGTGTGTGTGTGTGTGTGTGTCTCTGCGCATCTCCCCTCTGGAGTGCGCCCTCATACACCACTCGCTTGTCTGTTCTGTCTGAACGCCCGCCCGCCCACACTCCTGGTTTATATGTGTGAATTTTGTGAGGACAGTCGTTCATCATCACGTGGCTTTGTTTACTGTTAGCGCTTTCCACAATTTTGTTTTGTTTCGTTTTCCTATCGCTCTTTTCGTTTTCCTTCCTCCTCACTTTCTTGTCGTTTTGTTTCCCTTCCCCTTTTTTCGGTTAGGGTTCTGCCTCTCTCCCTCCCCTCCCCCTCCGCCGTCGCGCCCTCCCCCCTCCCCCCTTCGTCCTCGCGTGGTCCGTTTAATAACGCCAAGTTTGCATTGCTTGTTTTGGGCGGTGTTGTTTGGGCGTCGGGGCTGCCCCGAATGCCAATTAAGTCGATTCTGCTTACACGTTTTCCGGCCGGAGCTAATTACGCCAAGTGGCTCCTTCAGGCGCCCGAATTCGCTGTTACTTGCGTGCGGGAAAAGTCGCCCGCGCGCAAACCCACTTCAGTGCACAGGGGCGCATACGAGTACGCTGCACGCATGTGGATCCAAACACACGCATGGATACACACACACACACACACACACACACACACACACACACACACACACACACACACACACACACACACACACACACACACACACACACACACACACACACACACGTTTGTACGCATGAACGCGCACACCTTTCGCCCGCCCGTTTCCCTCCGTCCCTTCCCATCTCTGTTGTTAATGAACAAATCTTGCCCTCGGATGCCCTCTCGCCGCTTTATTGCCCCCCCCCCACCCCGCCCCACCCCGCCCCCCTTGACCCTCCGCTAAACAACCTTTAACTGTTATTATCTCGAAGCGGCTAATGGGAAGTAGGGAAGAAGGATGGGGGAGGGAGAGGGAGATAAAGAGAGAAGGTGAAGGGGGGGAGGGGGGAGACACTAAGGAGAAGGTTGGATGAAGGGTTTGGGGTGGGGGAGAAGAGGAAGGACGGGGGATAGGGAGAAAAGGAAAAGAAAGAGGTACAGATACAGGGCACAATCAAGAGACAGAGAGAAAGAAAGGGAGAAGGAGATGAGGAAGAGAAAAAGAAAGAGAGTGGTAGAGAGAAAAGGAAAGGTTACGGTTGAGGGGAAGGGAGGGAAAAGGGAGGAAAGAGGAAGGGAGAGGACTTCTAGATTAAGTCGTGCGTTTTGACAACTTATGTTACCTGCTTAATGTTCCGGGAGGAGTAGGAGGGAGCGGAGGCGAGGAGTAAGGAGGAGGAGGAAACAGAGGGAAGGAGGATGAAGGAGTAAGATTGATGATCATTAAAAAAGGATAAGGATATGAACAGGGGGATAAAGAAGGAAGAGAGAGAAAAGAAGAGGAGAGAAAGAGCGGAAGACAGAGAGAGAAAGAGAGAGGGGAAGAGAGAGAAAGAAAGAAGAAAGAAGGAAAAAAGGAGGAAGGAGAGGAAGATCAAGAAACTACGAGCGAAAGAGGGGGAACAGCTGGAAGGGCGACGCGGCCCCGCCCCGCCCCGCGCCGGCCGCCCTGAGGTACTGCAGGCGGGGCATGACCGCTGGGGATCGCGTTACGGGCGTCGCCTTTCGTGCATGACGTAGTGCGCAGGGATTGCATGACGTCGCCGGCTGGTCATGTTTTAAGATCAGAATTACTTTTTTCTGCCTTGATATGCAAATGCTGCAACGACTTTGATGCGACGAATAAAAGGTCAGAGAGCGAGGCTTGTGTGCCTAGGACGTTCAAAAGGTCTCGGGACCGAATTCCGCGCTGAAGAAAAGACGAGACGACGGCCGGCCAAAAAGAAAACGAAAATTAAACATTAGATGAAAAAAGACGAGTATGAAAAACAAAGTTCAATCGAAGGTGAAAGTTGAAAAAAAAATAGAAAATGAAAATTAAGCTCCAGATCAAAGTAAAAGAAAAATAAAAGAACAAAAACGAATATTAGATTAGTAGATGGTATTAGATGGTATTCCAATATTTGGTGTAGATCAAAGTCAGAGAAGAAGAAGAAAAGCAAATATTAGTAGATTTTTGTCTTTTGTTTTAGTTTCTGAAATGTATCGCGCTTGGAGGTGGACGACGCCGTGGTTCGACTCTCCGCTGCTCAGTCACTCGCCCTCATTCGTGGCAAGGTTGCGCTGCTACTGCACAAACAAGGAACTTCTTAGGCTTATGCTCATTGCCTTGTGTCGTGAGCTGGGCTGGGGAGGGAGGGGGAGGGAGAAGGAGGAGGAGAAGGGAGGGGAGTAGTAGTAGGAGGAGGAGGAGGAGAGGGGAGTAGGAGGAGAGGAGGAGAGGGGAGTAGGGGAGGAGAGGAGAGGGGAGAGGAGGAGGAGGAGGGAGGGAAGGAGGAAGGGAAGAGGACGAAGGGAAGGGAGGGGAGGAGGAGGAGGAGGAGGAGGAGGAGGAGGAGGAGAGGAGGAGAGGGGAGTAGGAGGAGGAGAGGGGAGGAGAGGGAGTAGGAGGAGGAGGAGGAGGAGGAAGGGAGGAGGAGGGGAGGGGGGAGGAGGAGAGAGAGGGAGGAGAGGGAGGAGGGGGAGGAAGGAGAGGGGAGGGAGGAGGAGGGCGAGGAGAGGAGGAGGGAGGGAGGAGAGGGGAGGAGGGAGAGAGGAGGAGGAGGAGGAGTGGGCGAGGGAGGGAGGAGGGGAGGAAGGAGAGGGGAGGGAGGGAAGCGATGGAGGAAAGGAGGGACGGAGGAGGGAGGGGGAGGGAATGGGACGGAAGGACCTAGGAGGGAGGGAAGAGATCGAGTGATGGGGGGATAGGAGAAGAGATCGAGGGATGGGGGATGGGGTGAGAGAGAATGAGGAAGGGGAGGGATATTGGTATTGCAATTCTAACCGTCGAGCTGAACTGGTGTTTATCGGCAAAACGCGTGTGCGTGTTTGGGCTAGAGAGAGGCACGAGAGGGGAGCAAGTAGGTAGTATAGAAAGGGGGCTAGTGGCAGGGGAAGGGTGGGCAGGGGACAAGGGTAAGGAGCTAATGAGTAGGGGGCAAGCGGGCAAAAAGCAGGGGAAATGGGCTTGTGAGCAGAGAGCAGGCGGCATGGGAAAGGGGCTAGTAAGCAGGGACAAGCGACAGGGGGGGGGGGGGCAAGCGATAGGAGAAAAGGTCTATTGTGCAGTGAGCGGGAAGTAGGGGAAAGGGGCTAGTAAGCAGTGAGCAGGTGGCAGGGGAAAGGGGCTAGTAAGCAGGGCAAGCGGGGGTTGAAAGGGCGGTAAGCAGGGGCAAGCGACAGGGGAAAGAGCTAGTGAGCAGAGAGCAGGTGGCATGGGAAAGGGCTAGTAAGCAGGGGCAAGCGACAGGGGGGAAAGGGCTAGTAAGCGAGCAAGGGGAAAGAGCTAGTGGCAGAGAGCAGCAAAGGGCTAGTAAGCAGGGAGCAGGTGGCATGGGAAAGGGGCTAGTAAGCAGGGGCAAGCAGCAGAAAGGAGCTAGGAGCAGAGAGCAGGTGGCAGGGAAAGGGCTAGTAAGCAGGGAGCAAGCGACAGGGGGAAAGGGCTAGTAAGCAGGAGCAGGTGGCAAAGGAGCTAGTGAGCCAGCATGGGAAAGGATAGTAAGCAGAGAGCAGCAGGAGCAGGGCAAGCGACAGGGGCAAAGGGCTAGTAAGCCAGGAGCAAGGCAGGCGAGGGGCAAGGGGCAGCGTGAGCCCTTGACGGCGAAAGTGTCGTTAGGGGGAAGTCAGTAATTGAACTCCGCGGAGAACAACAAATGAACTTCTAATTGGGCGACGCCGAGACCGCGCTTTTCCTTGACTACCTCGTTCGTCCAGTCCTCTCTCTCTCTCTCTCCCTCTCCCTCTCTCTCTCTCTCTCTCGTCTCTCTCTCTCTCTCTCTCTCTCTCTCTCTCTCTCTCTCTCTCTCTCTCGCTCTCTCTCTCTCTCTCTCTCTCTCTCTCTCTCTCTCTCTCTCTCTCTTTCGTTCTTTCTCGTTCTCTCTTTTCTCTCATCTCCGTTCTTTTTCGTTCCTCTTTTTCTCTTTCTTCGTTCTTTCTCGTTCTCTTTCTCTTTTCGTTTCTCTCAGTCTCTCTCTTTCTCTCTTTCGTTTCTTCTTCTCTCTCTCTCTTCGTTTTCTCTCTCTTTCTCTCTTTCGTTTCTCTTTCTCTTTTCTCTCTTTCTCTCGTTTCTCTCTCTCTCTTTCTCTTTCTCTCTCTCTTCTCTCTCTCTCTCTCTGCTCTCTCTCTCTCTCTCTCTCTCTCTCTCTCTCTCTCTCTCTCCTCTCTCTTCTCTTCTCTTCTCTCTTTCTCTTTTTTTTAATTCTCGTTGCTCTATTTTCCTTCTCGTTGCCTCTAGTTCTCACTCGTCTTCTCTTTTCAATTCTCTTCCTTCTCCCCCTCCCTCCTCTTCTCCTTCCCTCCCTGCCCCCTCCCTCCTTTCCCTCCCCCTCCTCCCTGTCATTCCCTCCTTTTTGTTCCCCATCATTCCTTGTTAATGCTCCTGTCATAATCTCACTTTCCTCCTTATTCTCCCCATCTTCTCTCAGTGACTCTGCCTCCGCCTCTCAATTAGCGTTCTGTCCTTGATTTTTCTTTTCCTTTTTTCTTTCGTTATTCATTTAGATTCATGGGTGGTCGTCATCCACTGTTCTTTCGTTGTTTGTTCGCTTCTTTAGCTCTTTTATTCTCGTCCATTTTTTATTTCTTCTGCTTTTCCTCTTCTTTTTTCTCTCTCTCTCTTCTTTCTACCCATCTCACTCCTCCTCTCCCTCCTCCCTTCTCCTTTATTTCCAGTTTCTCCACGTAACAACGCCTTTTTTTCCCCTCCTCTTGTCTTTCCTCTTTTCCCTATTCCCCTTTCCTCCCCTCCTCCCCTCCCCCTCCTCTATTCTCTTCTGTTTCCCCCCTTTTCCCGTCTCCCTCCCATCCTCTTTCTATCCTCTTTGGTTTTTTTTTCCTTTCCCTCCCCCTCCTCCTCTTCCCTCCCCCCCCCTCTTTCTCCATCCTCCTTCCTCTATCTCCTCCTCTTCCCTCCCCCCTCCTCCTCCTTCCTCTTCTTCTCTCCTCCTCCTCTCCTCCTCTCCTCCTTCCTCCTCCTTCCCTTCCTCCTCCTCCTCCTCCTCCTCCTCCTCCTCCTCTCCTGCTCTTCCTCCTCCTCTTCCCTCCCCTTCCTCCTCCTCCCTCTTCCCCCCCCCTCCTCCTCGCTCCTCTCCTCTTCCCTTCCCCCCTCCTCCTCTCCTCTTCCCTCCCCCTCCTCCTCCTCCTCTTCCCTCCCTCCTCGCGTCCTCTTCCCTCCACCCCTCTTCTGTTCCCTCCCCTCTCCTTACTCGTTTCACGCGTCAAACGCCCACAGCCCCCTCTTCCCCCTTTTTTCCCCCCCTCCCCCTCCCCTCGGCCCCACATCTCCGACGTGATTGTTATAATAGTCGCCGCACACTCAAGCCCCTCCCCTCCCCTCCCCCTCCCTCCGACCCCTCAAATCTACCCACACCTTTTCATTACATGCCATTCTCCCTTCTCCCCCTCTTAGCTCCTCCCTCTTTACCTCTCCCTCCCCTACCTTACCTTCCCCCCCCCCTTTCCTCTGCCCCACCTTTCCCCTAAACGCCGTCCGTCGTAGATATATGTATATATGTAAATTATATTTGGGTTTATTTTTTTAATTATTGTATTATATGTATAGTACTATCATGTATATATATATATTTATATATAGTAATATATATATATATTATATAATAGCATACATACATACCAAACATACATATACATATATATGTATATATATATGTAGATATATGTTATATCATATATGTTATATATATACTATGATATATATATATTATATATATTATATATAATATATATATATATATTTATATATATATTTATATATATAAAGAAAGGGAAAGAGAAAGAGAGAAAGGGAGAGAAAGAGAGAGAGAGAAAGAAGAGAGAAAGAAGAGAGAAAGAGAAAGAGAGAGAAAGAGAGAGAAAGAGAAGAAAGAAAGAAAGAGAAAGAGAGAGAAGAAAGAAAAGAGAGAAAGAGAGAAGAGAAAGGAAAGAGAGAGAGAGAGAGAAAGAGAAGAAGAGAAGAAGAGGAAAGAGAAGGAGAGGAGAAAGAGAAGAGAAGAGAAAGAGAGAGAGACAGAGAGAGGAGGAGGAGGCAAACAGACAAGTTGCTTTGCCCATTCTCTTTCTTGTTTCTGTTTTTAATTCTATATATTTTTGGCTATTTTTTCATCCGATTAAGAAATAATCAACGTTTTCCTCTGGGTCTTTTTGACCAAATCCTTCCAAAATGTCTTTCTCTTGTTCCTCCCCTTCGGCCTTGTCTCTTTCTCTCTCTCTTATCCCACGGTTTTCCCCGAGTGCCATCCTCTCGCAGCAGAGGCAGGCACAGTGCCACCCCCAGATATTTTTCCAGGCCGTGGTGCCGGTTCCTCTCAAGGCTCGGCATTGGGCAATGGGTTCAGTTTGTGTTGTTTTACTTTTGTTTAACTAATGTATTTATTATATCTCGTATCTCTCTGTCTCTTTCTCTTTCTCTCTCTCTTCTCTCTCTCTCTCTCTCTCTCTCTCTCTCTCTCTCTCTCTCTCTCTCTCTCTCTCTCTCTCTCTCTCTCTCTCTCTCTCTCTCTCTCTCTCTCCCTCTCCCTCTCCCTCTCCCTCTCCTCTCTCTCTCTCTCTCTCTCTCTCTCTCTCTCTCTCTCTCTCTCTCTCTCTCTCTCTCTCTCTCTCTCTCTCTCTCTCTCTCTCTCTCTCTCTCTCTCTCTCTCTCTCTCTCCTCTCTCTCCTCTCTCTCCTCTCTCTCCTCTCTCTCCTCTCTTTTCTCCTCTCCTATCCACTCCCCCACTTTATGTGTGTGTGTGTGTGTATGTGTGTATACCTTTACATGTACGTGCACACGTACTCCCACGTGATATTGGGTACAAACTTGACGAGATTTTTGCTTGCTTCCCGGCGGTTGTGTTTCGCCGAGTCCCTTTCCGCCCAGAACTCGAGGCTGAATTAAAGACAGTTAGTAAGATTTTATTTGATTTTTTATCTGTCTTTCATGGGACTTGCAGTTCTCGATGTGATTTATACACACTCATACTCGCCCATTTAAGCTGATACTAGCACTAGCTTACACGAAGTTCCATGCACGCTCGCTCGCTCGCTCGCTCTCTCTCTCTCTCTCTCTCTCTCTCTCTCTCTCTCTCTCTCTCTCTCTCTCTCTCTCTCTCTCTCTCTCTCTCTCTCTCTCTCTCTCTCTCTCTCTCTCTCTCTCTCTCTCTCTCTCTCTCATTTTCACTCTTCTCTCTCACTCTCATTTGCCTTTCACTCTTTCTCTTCTCTCTCTCTCTCTCTCTCTCTCTCTCTCTCTCTCTCTCTCTCTCTCTCTCTCTCTCTCTCTCTCTCTCTCTCTCTCTCTCTCTCTCTCTCTCACTCACACACACACACACACACACACACACACACACACACACACACACACACACACACACACACACACCACACACACACACACACACACACACACACACACACCGTACAACCGTTCTGTTGACAGACAGACACTCGTAAGGGAACGAGGACAGGGGGATAATAACATTTAGCAGAGGCGTCGCGGTCGGGTGGGGGGGTAGGAGGGGTGGGTGTCTGTGGAGGGGGTTGGGGTGAGACCATACCGGTGCGTGTCTTAGAAATGGTAATTGCTTGCGATTCCGTCTTAACTTTCTGGGAACTGTTTTTATTTTCATTTCTTCCTCCTTAATGGTTCTGTTATGTATATATATGCATATGCTGAGTGTAGATATGTGTCGACTTCCGAAGACTTTGGCGGGAGGTATAGGAAAAGGAGATGTAAAAAGAAGAAAGGGAAAAGAATCAGGTGAATAAATTTCACCTCTCGACAACCCGCTTTCTCGTACCGGACGCGACCTGACCTAAGTTGACCTGGTCCAGGGTCGAGTAGCAGCGATCTCACTTTTCTCTTTTTCGCTTTCTCTCCTTCTCCCCACCCTTTCTCTCTCTCTCTCTCTCTCTCTCTCTCTCTCTCTCTCTCTCTCTCTCTCTCTCTCTCTCTCTCTCTCTCTCTCTCTCTCTCTCTCTCTCTCTCTCTCTCTCTCTCTCTCTCTCTCTCTCTCTCTCTCTCTCTCTCTCTCTCTCTCTCTCTCTCTCTCTCTCTCTCTCTCTCTCTCTCTCTCTCTCTCTCTCTCTCTCTCCTCTCTCTCTCTCTCTCTCTCTCTCTCTCTCTCTCTCTCTTTCTCTCTTTTCCCGCCCTCCCTCCTCCCTCCTCCCTCCCTCCCTCCCTCCCTCCCTCCCTCCCTCATCCTCTCTCATCGTTCTCCATTATCTCCCTCATTTTCCCCTCTACCCTGCCCCCCCTTCCCTCATATAAACACACACGATACGCCCTTGTGCTCATGAAATTGAAAGCACCCGGCAATTAATGCAATTGCCAGCGCACGATAATAGCCCCCCGAATGCGCCAATCAAGGGCCTGTAAAAGCACTACAGCTGTGACAGACAAGGGAACTGAGGCGAGGCTAAATATACATATGGGCGGCGTGACGTGGGCGCTGGAGGGAAGGGTGGGCGCGGGTGGGCGTGGAAAGGATCGGCGCGGGGAGGCGTAGGGGGAGACTAAGATTATTTGCTAAGTGTGTCCGATTGCGCGTCGTGAAGGAAGTGGAATGGCGTGGTTTGTTGTCTCTGATATTGGGGTGGAATTAAGTAGGGTGAAAATGTCTGATGATTTATTTTTTCTTCTCTTTTTTTTGCAGGTATGTAGACCGGGATAGCAAATAGCAACACGCCAGAAATATGGTGTAAGTAACTTTTTTTTTCTTCGTTTTCTCTCTCGCTTCCTAATATATGCTTTCATTTTACTTTTCCTCTCTTCATCATGACTTCTTGCACGCCACGACCACCAGCTAAGTATGTCTTATTTACACCACGACCACTGGCTTAAAATGCCTTATTGCTTGCCACGACCCCCAGATAACTATCTCTTGTTGCACGCCCACTACCAACACCATGTCCTATTCCTCGCCACGACCACCAGCGCCTTGTGACGACTCGTGGTTGCGTCGGTTCGAATCCCCTGACCCGAACCGCACCCGATGGTCTGCACAGGTGGCGAGGCGCAGAGCTGGATTAGTCATGATAATTTACAGCTTAATCACGGGCTGTGCAGGGCGCCGCACCTTGCAACACACTCCAGCAACCACGATAACGCCCCGCAGGCTGTACGAACCGCGGGACAATTAAAAACAGCAACAATTACAGCAACTACAGTGGCATTGTTTCTGAAACTTGAAACGATGGCATGCGGCGAACTCCGAGCTCGGCACGTGGTTGAGGGCCGGCTTGGGTTACCGACGACAGCTCCACGAGACAGACGCCGGGAAGGGAGTATAAACAGGATATTTTTTCGCTCTTGGGGCTATTTGTCACGTTCTGTGATGGGCTGGAGATGGCTGGAGCTGTCTTGGTCTGAATCTGTGTTGCTCTATGTCTCTCTCTGTCTATGTCTTGTCTGTCTGTCTGTTGTTCTTCTCAAATCTGTCTGTCTCTGTCTCTCTATTACTCTCACTCTCACTCTTACTCTCCACTCACACTCACTCACGCTTTATCATTCTCTTCGCTCGTATCTCTCTCTCTCTCTCTCTTCTCTCTCTCTCTCTCTCTCTCTCTCTCTCTCTCTCTCTCTCTCTCTCTCTCTCTCTCTCTCTCTCTCTCTCTTCTCTCTCACTCTCACTCACTCACTCACTCACTCACTCACTCACTCACTCACTCACACACAACACACACACACACACCACACACCACACACACACACACACACACACACACACACACACACACACACACACACAACACACACTTGTACTTTCTCACTCTCACTTTCTCGCACTCACCTTCTGCCTTTTTCATCATAGACACACACAATACATATATCTGTAATAGCCATACAGACAACGTAAGTCTGCGGTTAAAAGTCTTCCGAGGTTTATACCTACTTATCTCCGGGTTACGAACGCCATGAAGGTTAAGGGGCCGGATGCGGTAACAAGAAACCTTATCCGTTTACGCTCATGCGCCAAAGCTCCCGGTCACACGTGTGCAGATGAGAGAATTTCCTTGGCGAGGGAAGGCGGGCGTCTTGCATGTCTGAACGACCTCCGCGCCGGATCTTGGCTTAACCTTAGCGCGTCGGTAGGCCTAGGTCCTGTACCTAGACTAGCCTTTACTTTGTAGTTAGCCTATGATGTCTGTTTCTGGGTTAGCCTGACCTTTGCACTTAGGTAGGGCTAAATCTTGTACCTAGCATTGTCTTTTCTTTATAGCTAGCTTAGCCTAGCGTCTGCTCCTGGGTTAACCTAACCTTTGCACTTAGGTAGGGCTAAATCTTGTACCTTGCATAGCTTATCCGTATAGCCTAACCGCCGCGCCTAGCCCGTCTGCATAATCTAAACCCCGCGCCTAGTTTGTTGGGGTTTATGAAGGACGCCGACAGTGTACTATCCAGAATTACAGACCGGAAAGTACGGGGTTTTTAAAAGACGCGGACAATGTACTGCATGGAATTAAAGACTGGAAAGTGTTTTTTATTTAACAGCTGTACTTGTCTCACGCTAAATTTCAGGGGGAGTGCACGGGGTTGCAAAAATTGTACCACCGTATGAATCATTTAAGGCGAAAGAACGGGTTGATTGCTTCGCTGCACGGAAACGGAAGCCTGCAACCCGCCATTTTAATTGCGATAAATAGGACTTTGTTGCAATAAATAACGCTTTGTTGATATACAGGGCATGAAAAGTGTAAAGATAAATGGACAGTGGACTTTACCACCATGAACGCTCTTCCCCTTTTTTCAAATCAAAGGTTTAAAATGTATAAATAACAAGCTTGATGTGAGTTTGGGCTATGGACTGACCGCGCTTCGTAGCTTTTGAGTTTTTTGTTTTGTTTTGTTTGTTTTTGACCAGTGTGAACAAACACGGTAGGTAATAGGTGTCGGTATTTCTTTGCAATATTCGTCAGTATTTTGCGAGTTGATATTCGTCATTATTATGGTAAAGTGATAACATTATGTTGTCCTAATGCGGCGTCACTCGTTCGTCGAAAATATCAAAGCAAATCATTGACAAAAGACAGTCGGGGCGGAAAAAATGTTTTTATTTTCTTTGTTTTTGTTGTTCAGCCGCCGGAGTTCCGTGTCCTCTTTTCGTTTTGCAATTTGGGCCGTGCAACAAAAGCTGGCTTGTCTGAGGCTGATTGGGGAAAAATAGGATTTCGTTGTGTGGAAAATACGTCGCCCATTGTTTTTGAGAATCTCGACTTCGCTCCAAAATCCGTTTCATTTGAAATACTCTCTGCCTATTTAGTATTTTTGTATATTTTCTTCTCTTTTGAGAATCTCGACTTCACTCTAAAATCGTTATTTGAAATAGTTTCTGCCTAGTTACTTTATGTATATTTTCTTCTTTTTTTGAATCTCGACTTCAGTTTGCAATCCTTTTTATTTAATGCCTGTTTATTTTTGTATATTTTCTTCTCTTTTTTTAGAATCTCCAATTCAGTTTATAATTCTCTTTTTTAGAATACTTTCTACTTATTTATTTATTTATTTTTGAGAATTTCGACTTAACAAAAGACACATACTTTTTATATATATTATTTAATTCTAATGGTGCTTGCATTATTGAATTCCCAGTCCTTCTGTATTTGTTCTTATATATACGATGTGTGTCTGTCTGTCTGTCTCTCGCCCGACGCGTGTCTGGCCCCGCGTACTTGCGTGTCGCCCCGGCTTGTAATTATTAGTCGCGTAGTTACCACTTCTCTGAGGGGGGGGGAAGAGAGGAAGGAGAAGGGAGAAAGGAGAAGGAAGGGAAGAAAGGAGGGAAGGAAGGAAAAGGAGGAGGGAGGGAAGGGGGAAGAGGGTTGACGGTTGAGGGGGAAAGGAACGGTGGGGGGGGAGGGTTGAGGGAGGAGGGAAGGGGGGGAGGAGGTTGAGAGGAAGGTGGGGGAGAGAGTGGTTAAGGGGAAGAAGAGTGTGGGAGAAAGGGGTTGACAGGTCGAAGGGAAGGGTGGGAGAGAGGGGTTGAGGGGAGGGAAGGGTTAAGAGGAGAAGGGTAGGGGGAAGAGGGTTGAGGAAGGAGAGAAAAGTGGAGAAGGGGAGACGGTGGTTACCTGGTTGAGGGGGGAGGGGGGCGTGGGAGAGATTGACGGGTCGAGAGGGTGTAGGTGAAGTGTTTCTCTCCCCTGGCGTTATCGATCGCCCGTGAAATATATAAAATCAAGGAGGAAGAAAGTACCGTAAATCGCGCCCCAAAAAGCTTGCAAATAATTGACATGAAACCGCAAAGGTAGAAAGGATTGAAGGGGGGGGGGTCGGGGAGGAGTGTTTGGGGGACGAGGAAAGGTGGGCGGAGCTAAAAAAGGGCGAACAGAGGAATAATAAAGCGGTAATAGTATGATTGGCACAGTACACAAGAAATGAATGTGTCTGAAATATCGCGATAGTTGAGTGGTCGTGGCTTTGGGAAAGTGCAGCGATCGAGACAGTGCCATCTTGCGGCCCTTCCGAGAAACTGCCTCGCGGGATGAGCTTGATGATGATGATTCATGTTCTTCGTTAACAAAATGGAATTGCTTGATGTTATTATTATTATGATTGCGCTTTTTTTCTTAATCGTTCACGTTTCGACGGATGAATACTTTCTTCCGGAAATCGGTGATAGTGACATCTCTTATCAATTATCCACAGGATCCGGGAATGCACATACCATCGGTGTCAATCGAGGTTCGCATTTTTTTTTTTTTTTTGACTCGTGGACAAAAGTTACGGAAGTCGTTTAATATTTTGTCAGTCCACGCCCGCGGCCCCTCACGCCCAGCACAGCGCCGCCCACCGCCCACCGCCCTCCCTCGCCTCCTTCGCCTCGCTCTTCCGGCCTTAACTTTCGTGTATTTTTTGCTCCCGGTTGGGTACGTCTCTCTTAAGTTTCATTTAGGCGTGTGTATCGTGTGCTGAGTTTACAAGCGCTCAAACGATCGCGCGCGTGACCAGTGTGGATATGCGCTCGGGCTTGTCTGTGTATGTGTGTATCTATGCATATATGTATATTTGTATACATATATGTGTATGTATGTATATATTTAAATATGTAGCCTATGTGTATGTAGGGATGTATGTGTGTGTGTGTGTGTGTGTGAGTAGATAAAGAGAAATTCGCGTACATTCGTAAGTTTTCACGTACATTTATGTACAAGTTTGTCTCGCAGCGTTTGCAGCTTGTTTGCTACCCCCCCCCCCCCCCCCCGGCCCCCCTGGCTGGGCGTCCTCCTTCAGCGCCGCGTGTGATATAACCGTGATCTCCGGCGCTGAATACTCGCTACAAAACGCCGTATTTACTCTCGCGTTTTCCTCCCGCGCTGGCCTTTGTGCGCGGAGTGACGTGGAAAATGGCTTGTCTTTTGGCCGGGCTTTTCATGGGTCGCAGTGCGGCTCGTCTGTCTCTCGTCGTCTCCTCGTCGTCTCCTCGCCTCGCCTCGCCTCTTCTCTTCTCTGCGGGTTCCTCCCACCCGCGGGTACTCTCTCGCTTCTTAACTCGCGGTTTTGGGTCGATTGATGCTTCACTCTCACCCCCCGCCCCCTTTTTCTTTTTTTCCTTTTTCTTGTGTTTTCCTTCGTCTCTGTTAGGGCTTGTGTACGGGGGGGGGTCGATGGTCCCCTCGCCCCCTGCCCGCCTTTCTGTTTTCTTTCTTGTTCTTTGCTATTTCTTCTTTCTTCACCCTCTTCCCATTCTCCTCTTCTCCTCCTCCCCTCCCTCCCCCCTCCTCCCCCTTTCCCGCTTATTTTTTTTCTCTTCTCTTTTTTTTTTAACGAGTTCCCTTCCCTCCCCCGTCTCCATCACCCCTTTCCCTTCCTCTTCCATACCTTTCCCCTTCCTCCCCTTCACCCTTCCCATCCCCACCCCTTCCCCCTTCCCCTCCTTCCCCTCCCCTCCCCATCCCTATCCCTTCCCCCCTTCCCCTCCCCACCCGTTCCCCCCTCCTCCCTCTCCTCCCCTCTTCTTCCCTCCTTCCCCTCCCCACCCTTCCCCCTCCTCCCCAGCTCGGTCGATCACGTCACCGAGTCTTTCTCGAGCCGTAGCCTCGCCTCTCAAAGACGTGTTTACCCAGCGTAGGCTCTGCGCTGGAGCTGCTGCTAATTAAGTTGCGTTGCTTCATCAGCCCTGCTTGCGCCGCTTGCTTCTTGTCCTCCTTCAAGCTCAGGCGTGGGAGGGGAATCGAAGGAGGGGAAAGGGGAAGGAGTAGGAGTAGGAGCTGCTAGTTTCTTGTCCTCCTTCAAGCTCAGGCGCGGGAGGGGAATCGGAGGAGGGGGAAAGGGGAAGGAGTAGGAGTAGGGGTAGGGGAGTAGGGCTGCTTGCTTCTTGTCCTCCTTCAAGCTCAGGGTTGGGGGGGGATCGGCTATCGAAGAAGGGGAAAGGGCAACGAGTAGGAGTAGGAGCTCGAGTAGGAACAGGAGTGAGCGCAAGAGCAGGAGTGAGAGTAGAAGGAATAGGAAGAATGGGAAAAGCACAGAAGAGAGAGAGAGAAAGGAAAGCCAGAGTCGTCTTGACAGTGGCAGGGGCCATCGAGGCGTCCAGAAGCAGGCATGCATTCTCTCTCGCGCCGCCTTCGGAAGTCGGCGGAAACCAGGAACACTTATCTCGCTCCCAGGTCGTTAGTCCGTCGGGAGGTATTTTGTGCGGTAACTGGTAACGGGATTACCTTCGCGCTCCCGTCGCCGCCTCGTCAAGGGCAGTGTTCAGGCAAGACCACTCTCGCTGCAGTCGCCCTTCTCCTTCGCAAAATCGCCACTGCTTGCTTTTGGCTTGGTCTTTCCGGCTTGATTTCCCTGGCTTGGGATTCCAGGCTTGGGTTTCCTGGCTCGGATTTTCCCGGTTTGGTTTCCTGGCTTGGCTTTCCCGGTTAGGTTTCCTGGTTTGGTTTCCTGGCTTGACTTTTCCCGGTTTCGTTTCCTGGTTTGGCTTTTCCCGGTTTGGTTTCCTGGCTTGGCTTTCCCGGTTTGTTTCCTGGCTTGGCTTTCCCGGTTTGTTTCCTGGCTTGGCTTTCCCGGCTTGGTTTCCTGGTTTGGCTTTTCCGCTGCTGGAGTCGGAGGTCGTCGTCGGGTCGAGTTGAGTCGAGCTCCCGGTTCGGACAGATTGCTCGTAACTTTTAGACTTTAGACTTCGTGCTGAGGGACTTTCCGTCCGTCTCTTCCTTTCTCTGTCACTTCTCTCTTTCACGCTCATTCTCTTCGTTTCCCCCATTCTTCTCTTTCTTTTCTCCTTTTTTCTTCTCTCTCTCCTCTCTCTCTCTCTCTCTCTCTCTCTCTCTCTCTCTCTCTCTCTCTCTCTCTCTCTCTTCTCTCTCTCTCTCTTCCTTTCTCTCTCTCTCTCTCTCTCTCTCTCTCTCTCTCTCTCTCTCTCTCTCTCTCTCTCTCTCTCTCTCTCTCTCTCTCTCTCTCTCCTCTCTCCTTTCTCTCTTCTCCTCTCTCTCTCTTTTCTTTTCCTTTTTCTCTCCTCCATCTCTCTCTCTCTCTCTTTCTCTCTCTCTCTCTCTCTCTCTCTCTCTCTCTCTCTCTCTCTCTCTCTCTCTCTCTCTCTTCTTTCTTTCTTTCTTTCTTTCTTTCTTTCTCTCTCTCTCTCTCTCTCTCTCTCTCTCTCTCTCTCTCTCTCCTCTCTCTCTCTCTTTCTTTTCTCTCTCTTTCTTTTTTCTCCCTCTCCCCCTCCCTCTCCCCCTCCTCTCCCTTTCCTCCTCCCCTCCTCTCCCTCCTCTCCCCTTTCCCCTTCTTCTCCTTCTCACTTTCTCGTTGCTCATATTTCGCTAAGGATACCTTAGGAATCTGAAAAAAAGAAAGGAAGAGGGGAAGGAGGGGTTCGGTTGGGTCGTTGGCTGTTGAGGAGGGAGAAGGGAGGAGAGGAGAGGGAAGGGGTTGGGGCTGTACATTCGGCGAAGTGAGGGTGAGGATCGGCATGAGGGTGGAGAGAGAGAGAGAGTGAGGGTGAGGGTGGGGAGAGAGTGAGGTGAGGGTGGGGGAAAGGGAGAGAGTGAGGGAGGGTCGAGAGAGGGTGGGGAGGGGTGAGGATGGGGAAGGAGAGAGTTAGGGTGAGGTGGGGGAGAGGGAGAGAGAGAGGAGAGAATTAGGGTGAGGGTGGGGGAGAGGAGAGAGTGAGGGGGGGGATTGAGCGCGTGTTGAATGTGGGACTGAGAGGAAGGAAGCGCGTTGTGGAGATGACTGTGGTTGAGACAGACTGTGGGTCTCGTGTGTGAGGGGAGACGGGATTTAAGGGGGGGAGTGGGGAGAGGAGGGGAGTAGGGGCAGGAGGAGGAAGGGAGGGGAAGGGGTGATAGGAGGAGGGGAGGGGGCAGGAGGAGGAAGGGGGTGGGTAGGAAAGATAAAGGGGAGGGGCAGGAGGAGGAAGGGAGGGGAAAGGGAAGAGGGACGAGGAGGAGAGGAAGAAGGAAGGGGAAGGGGAGGAGAGATGGAGAGGAAGATTAAAAGAGGGAACGGGACGGGGAAGAGAAAGTGGGAAGGAGAAGAAAAAAAAGAAAGGAAAATGAAGAGAACGCAGAGGACGGACGGTCATTTCTAGAAGATTCCGTAGCTTTCGACAGGCAGGGTTCCGGTATGCCGTCAACGTCGTCATTTTCTGTGCGGAGACAAAAGAAGATTATTTTTTTCTCTCTTTTATGAGGGGAGTAACTCATGCTTTGATAGTCTTTGTCTTAACCTCGAGAGCGACGTTCCAACTTTTCTTTAAACTCTCCTGATTCGCGACTCAAGATGCAGTGCGAATAGGCTGGGGATCCACGTCATGCATCGCGCCTGGTTGTGTGTGTGTGCTTCCAGAACGTCTAATCAGAGGGGTTGCATCTTGAATAAATTTCTAGAACGTATAATTAGTGGTAGCATCTTGAAGAAATTTACAGAACGTCTAATGAGAGGGGTAGCCTCTTAAGCAAATTACCTGGAAGTCTAATCAAACGGGTAGCGTCATGAAGAAATTTCTAGAACGTTTAATCAGAAGCATCCTTAAGAAATTTCCAGAACGTCTAATCAAACGGGTAGCGTCATGAAGAAAATTCTAGAACGTCTAATCAGAAGTTAAGAAATTTCAGAACGTCTAATCAGAAGCATCCTTAAGAAATTTCCATAACGTCTAATCAAACGGGTAGCGTCATGAAGAAATTTCCAGAACGTCTAATCAGAAGCATCCTTAAGAAATTTCCATAACGTCTAATCAAACGGGTAGCGTCATGAAGAAAATTCTAGAACGTCTAATCAGAAGCATCCTTAAGAAATTTCCATAACGTCTAATCAAACGGGTAGCGTCATGAAGAAAAAGAACGTCTAATTCTCCAGAAGAACGTAATCGAGAAGCATCCTTAAGAAATTTCCAGAACGTCTAATCAAGGGGGGTAGCGTCATGAAGAAAATTCTAGAACGTCTAATCAGAAGCATCCTTAAGAAATTTCCAGAACGTCTAATCAGAAGCATCCTTAAGAAATTTCCAGAACGTCTAATCAGAAGCATCCTTAAGAAATTTCCAGAACGTCTAATCAGAAGCATCCTTAAGAAATTTCCATAACGTCTAATCAAACGGGTAGCGTCATGAAGAAAATTCTAGAACGTCTAATCAGAAGCATCCTTAAGAAATTTCCAGAACGTCTAATCAGAAGCATCCTTAAGAAATTTCCAGAACGTCTAATCAGAAGCATCCTTAAGAAATTTCCATAACGTCTAATCAGAGCGGTAGCATCTTGTGCAAATTACCAGAACGTGTAATCAAATGGTTAGAAATTTCTAGAACGTCACATCAGAAGAGCAGCATCTGGGTGAGCATCTCGATTACTCGGATCAATTTGATGAGATGATTTAAAGTTCGAACAATGCGATTAGGTTCCCTCTGTTGCGTGATTTTCTTGCTCTTTTTTTGTTTGATTATTTACTTGTTCGTTGGCACCTTCGTGTTTGTTTATGCAGTTGTTTGTTGACCTTTGTATGTTTTTTTTTTGCCTGTTGACATTTTTATGTTATTTTTTGCCTGTTTGATGACATTTTTATGTTTATATTTTACATTTATTTGTTTATTGCTATTGTATGTGCAGAGAGAGAAGAAGAGAGGAGAGAGAGAGAGAGAGAGAAGAGAGAGAGAGAGAGAGAGAGAGAGAGAGAGAGAGAGAGAGAGAGAGAGAGAGAGAGAGAGAGAGAGAGAGAGAGAGAGAGAGAGAGAGAGAGAGAGAAGAGGGTGGGGTGCAAGAGAGAGACGGAAGCGGGCGCCAGCATCCGAGCCCCGCAAGAGCAGAAGTCGGGAACATCTCTCGAGAAATACGGTGTGGTTCCGGTCAGCCCTCGCGGAGGTCGGGAGTAATTGGCCGCCAGTCAGCTGATTCGCGGCTCCGGGTGGGGGGGGGGGGTTGTTTCGATGTCCTGTTATGATAGTTTTTGTTTAATTGACGGTTGTGCGAGGTGTAGTTATTTTCTATAGTGGGTGACCCTTTTCTGGGGAGTAATGTAAGCAGGTTATATCGACACTCGCAATCTTTACTTGCATGTAGGCTTATGTGATATATATATATATATATATATATATATATATATATATATATATATATATATATATATACATACATATATATATATATATATATATATATATATATATATATATATATATATATACATGCATAGGTGTAAGTACATATACATACATACATAGGTCTACATGCACACATACATAGGTCTACGTACATATACATACGTACATTGGTCTATGTACATATACATATATTCACTGATCTACGTACACACGCACGCACACGCCCAAACGCACGCACACGCACACACACGCACACGTACATACATATACCCCCCCCCCTCCCGGCACACACACATTCTTCTCACGTCATCCAAAAATCTGACTACCGTTTGCCGTTATGCCTCACGCAAGAAAAAACATACATGTGTATATGACTCGTGGTCTGTGTGTGTGTGTTTTTTTCCTTTCTTCGTAAATGTTCCAATTTTATGTCACTTCCTGTTTATCCCTTTAATCCTTCCCCCCCGAAACTTCCCTCGTTTATTGAGTTTTTTACTTCTATTGTTTTTCTGTCGTTCTTTCGCATTTTTGTCTCATTTCGGAACTCTCTTGTCATTTTCCTTCCCTTCCTGTTCGCATTTATTTACCCCGGCCCCCTTCCTTTGCCCTAATCACCTCGTTTGTTTTCCTTCTGCTTTCTTTTTTCTTCTTCTTCCTCCTTGTTCTCCCTCTTTCCTCCATCTCCTTTTCCTCCTCCTCCTCCTTCTCCCTTACCTCCTTTTCCTCCTCCTCCTCCTCCTTTTCACCTATTCCTCCTCTTTCTCCTCCTCTCCTTCATCTTCTTTTTCTTCTTTTTATTTTTTCTTTCATCTTTTTCTTCTTCTTTCTACTTCCACCCCATCTCCTTTTTCTGTTTCCCCTCATTCTTCTCATGTTTTGTACACACCCTTCCATTTTTTGCATACTTCCCATGTCACCATTCTCTTTTTTTTTCATTTTTTCTCCCTTGTTGACGACTCCATTCACTCTTCTTTTGCTTTTTCCACATATTTTCTTCGTCTTTGTGTCATTTCTAAATTTCTTGATTTTTCCCACTTTCTGATTATTGTTTCTTAGGAATATATTTTGTCATTGTCTCTTAGATTTTATCTTTTTTATTTTTTATTGTAATGTGTAATCTGTATATTTTTTGTGGTTTTAAATTTTATTTCCCCTCCTATTGCATCCTTATTCTTTCTTGTATTATTTGATCGTTTTTTCTCTCCCTTTCTTTCGTACCACTCTTCCTCTAATGCATTTTTTTAGTATTTTTTTCTCTTTTGCATTTTAAACTTGTCTTTCCATCTATCTCTGTCTTCTCCCCCTCCCCCTCCTCTTTCTTTTTTTTCCTTTCTCTCTGTCTTCTCCCTCCTTTCTTTCGTTCTCTCTCCCCTCCCCCTTCTCTCTCTCTCCTTTCCCTGTCTTCCCTTCTCACCGTTCCCTTCCCCTCTTCCCATCTTTCCCTTCCCCTTCCCCTTCTCTCCTTCCCCTTCCCTCTTCCCCATCTCCCTCCCATCTTCCCTTCTCTCCGTTTCCCTTCCCCTCTTCCCATCTTCCCTTCTCTCCGTTTCCCTTTCCCTTTCCCTTCTCCCATCTTCCCTTCTCTCCGTTCCCCTGTTCCTCATCTCCCCTCCATGTCTTCCCTTCTCTCCGTTCCCCTCTTCCCCATCTTCCTCTTCCGTTCCCCTCTTCCCCATCTCCCCTCCCCATCTTCCCTTTCTCTCCTTCCCTCTTCCCCATCTTCCTTCTCTCCTTCCCCTCTTCCCCATCTTCCCTTCTCTCCGTTCCCCTCTTCCCCATCTCCCGTCCCTCCCCTCCCCCCTCCCCCTGTTCCCCGTGCCGTCGAGCGAGCGGGGAAGATAAGCAGGCGTTTGGAGTGTCGCGCTTTGCTTGTTATCCCGCGGTGGACGGCTTCTTTATGCTTCGTCCGGCGCTCGTCACTCACCGAACGCCCTTCCCTCCTTCTCTCCCTTCTCCCCTTTTGTCCTTTCCCCCTTTCCCTCATTTTCCCCTTTTCCCTTTCCCTCCTTTCTTATTTTCCCTTTTTCCCTTTCCTTCTTTCTTCATTTTCCCTTTTCCTTTCTCCTCCTTTCTTCATTTTTCGCTTTTTCTTTTCCCCTCTTTCTCTATTTTCCCCTTTTTCCTTTTCCCTTCTTTCTTCATTTTTTCCCTTTTTCGTTTCTCCTTTCTTCATTTTCCTTTTTTCTCTCTCCCCCTTTCTTTATTTTCCCTTTTTTCCCTCTCCCCCTTTCTTTATTTTCCCCCTTTTCCCTTTCCCCCCTTTTTTCCCTCTCCTCCTTCACCTCTTTCCCTCCTTCCCCCTATCCCTTGCCCGCTTGTCCTTGCCGATTCTTTTTTCCCTTCCCCTTTTATTTTCATTTCCCTCTCGTCACTTCCCTGTGTCTCCGCGTCCTTCTCCTTTTTCCTTCTTCTTTCTCTCTTCCCCTTGTTCCTTTATCCTCCTTTCCCTCTTTTTGCTCCCTCTGTGTTTTATCTCCTTGGCTCTTCCCTTCCCCTTTCCAACTCCCTCTTCCTCCTCCTACTCCTCCACCATCCCTTCTCCTCGTCCTCCTCCTCCGCCACCACCTACTCCTGCCCCCTCCCCTTCCTTCCCCTTCCCTCCTTCGCTCTTCCTCTTCCTCCTCCTACCCCTCCCTTTCTCCTTCTCACTCCTACCCCTCCCCTTCCTTCCCCTCCTCCTCCTACCCTCCCTTTCTCCTTCTCACTCCTACCCCTCCCCTCCTTCCCTCCTCCTCCTACCCTCCTTTCTCCTTTCCATTCCTACCCTACCTTTCTCCTTTTACTCCTCCCTCCCCCCCTCCCCCCCCTCTCTCCTCCCTTCCCTTCTCCCCCTCCTCCCTTCCCCTCCCCTCCCCTTCCCTCCTCCCCTTAACGGCCGCGTCTTGATGGTTTCCGTCCATTGCCGAGGCATCATTGGCCGCGTAATGTCGTGGCGATGACCTCGGCGAATGACCTGTTTCGCGCTCTCCTTCGCCCGGGCGTAATTAAAGGAGCGGAGGTTTGTGTGTACGTGGGTGGGCGTGGGTGGATGGGGTGTGGGTGTGGGTGAGTGGGTGCGGGTGTGTCATTTGCGTATTATTTTTGAGGGAGTGTGTGTGTGTGTGTGTGTGTGTGTGTGTGTGTGTGTGTGTGTGTGTGTGTGTGTGTGTGTGTGTGTGTGTGTGTGTGTGTGTGTGTGTGTGTGTGTGTGTGTGTGTGTGTGTGTGTGTGTGTGTGTGTGTGTGTGTGTGTGTGTGTGTGTGTGTGTGTGTGTGTGTGTGTGTGTGTGTGTGTGTGTGTGTGTGTGTGTGTGTGTGTCTGTGTGTGTGTGTGTGTGTGTGTGTGTGTGTGTGTGTCACTCGTTAATCCTCTTCTTATGATAGAGGGTCATGTGCACCGGTGCTTGTGATGGAGAGAGAGAGAGACAGACAGAGACAGAGACAGAGAGACAGATAGATAGAGAGGCGGGGGGGAAGGAGAGACAGAGAAACAAGAGATACAGAGATACAGAGAGAGACAAAAAGAAAGAGACAGACAGAGAGAGGATTTATCCATCTCTCTTCCGTTTTATGTCACCCGATAGCCAGTTATGTAACGAGTGGCAGGAAGTTGCATTAAACAGTATTGTCGCGGAAGTGTGGATGGACTTTTGCGTGCGTGCGTGCGTGCGTGCGTGCGTTGGGGCGTTGCAGGACACAAGATGGGGGCACGTTGGGGCGCCGAGGGAGGCTCTCTCATAAACAAGGATATGAGGATATGAATGCGTGAGTGGATCTGTGGATATCGCGATGGCCGTCTTGCCGGGATCCATGGGATATGTTTGAGGTTCGGAAGCTCGAAGGAGGAAAGATTTAGTCGGGAAAGGTCCGCTCGGATGCCTTGTCGCTCGCGTGCTTTCGCTCCTTTTCTGTTTGTTTGCTTGTTTCTTCTTTTTCTCTAGCTCTCTCTCTCTCTTTT
>NW_020871423.1:167500-220000 GCF_003789085.1 Penaeus vannamei | reverse complement strand
GGAGAGGCCCATCCCGCCCCACCTCGTGTCATGTTCCGTCGTACGGGCGCTCGTTCTCCCTCTCTCGTCTTTGGGGGGGGGGGAGGTTAATCACCGTAAAAGGAATCACCGTAAATGGAAGGATGGAGAGACCATTTGCATATTTCGTTTACGGCGAAGAAAGTCTTGCGGTGACTAGCGAAGCCCCCTCGCTCTCCGTTCGCGGCGCCCGCTATAGCCCGGCAGATAATGGGATTGTCATCATGATTATTTTAATTACTGTGACTCTGACACCTGGCATCCTGACGTCGTAATTACGGCAGGTAGATAACAGGCGATTTAATGAAACGGAAGAAAAAAAGATCACTTCGATTCGGGAGATTGGGATCACCTCGGACCCGGATCCCAAAAAAGCGGAAAATAGTTTTCGAATTCTTTCCATGGCGGCGTCACAACCACTTAAGGTGTCACGCTTGAGCGCCCTGTATGTTTTGACTCCTCGTGTCGCGTGTGAAGAGTGCCGTTTTGACACCCGTGCCACCACCTGCCGGGAGAGAGAGAGAGAGGGGAGAGGGGGGAGAGGCTGTCATACGTCAAACGTCGTCGGTGTCAGTCTAGGGTAAACGTAAGTGCCAGTGTCATACGGTGTTTGGGCTCAGACGGGCTAATGACCAGCTTATGACTTGGGAGTTGTCTGGCACCTCCCCCCCACCTCCCCGATGGAGGAGAACCCGGGCAGAGGTTGGGCGGGGGAGGGGGGCGGGTGCCAGGGGGTTGGTCGGGGGAGTTACGGTTGGTCGCAGGGCCATACTCTTCCTCACAAGCCCTGGCCTGGCGTGGACGCAGGGAAATGATAGATGTCTAAACGGACATGCACTCAACGCTTGCATGGGGTTGTTTTCTCACTTGCGCGTTTGTTAACTCCATAACTCACTGCCTCTCACAGACAACGCTCCTTTTTTTTCACACGCACGCTCACACACCCCACACTTCCCACCCGTACCCACTCTCTCCACCCTACCCACACTCCCCCACACACCCCACTGCCGCAACAGCCCCACGCCCCCGTATAACCACATTCCCACCGTTAACCCCATACTCCCCCCCGTACACCCCACTTTCCCCGTAACACCCCACACTCCCCGTACACCCACACTGCG
Organism: Penaeus vannamei; assembly: GCF_003789085.1. Classification (NCBI taxonomy): domain Eukaryota; kingdom Metazoa; phylum Arthropoda; class Malacostraca; order Decapoda; family Penaeidae; genus Penaeus; species Penaeus vannamei. Next base: position 218,861 of record NW_020871423.1, on the reverse strand, counting down.
GTACCGTCACCCCACCCCGTACAACCCCCTACCCCCACACGGAGCACCCCACACTCCCTCTACAACCCCCCACACACTCCCCCCGATACACCCGCCTCCAAACGGCCCAACTCACACCCGTACACCCACAGCTCTCCCCGTACAACCCACTCGCCCCATACACCACTCGCCCCTACAGCCCCACACTGCGTTCCCCCCGTACCACCGCCACTCCCGACCAGGACCATGCCTTCGGACAGCTCCCATTTAGCGAGCGACGAAGTCCTGGCGCGTCCGGGCTGAGCGGGCTGAGCTTCTAACTTCAGGCGGAGCGAGATGGATCGGCTGGTGCGGGGCCTTCCCTTCCAGATCGGCGGAGTCTCCCTTTCTCTTTCTTTTTCTTTTTTGCTTTCCTCACTTCTTCTTTCCGGTCTTTGCTCCTCCTTCCTCCCCACGCTGGCAACCCCCTCCCTCGTACTCCCTTTCGCTTCCCCCATCCCCTCCTCCTTTTTCCTTCTTCTTCTTCTTCTTCTTCTCCTCCCCATCCTCCTCCTACCCCTTCCATCCTCCATCCTCCTCCTCCTCCCTTTCCCGCTGCGCTCCTCCTCCCCCTCCTCCTCCTCCTCTCCTCTCCTCCCCTCAGCAAAGACCCGAAGACGAACAGCCGCCTCTTCCCCGGGATGATGAGTCTCCTCCCCCGCGGGTGTCGAATCGAATCACGCAATGACGCAACTCGCTGGCGTCCGCGTCGAAATTTAATTAGTCTTGGAGTCTATAGGGAGGGCGATGGAGGAGGAGGAGGGGGGGCGGGAGGAGGGGAGGAGGAGGAGGAGGGTGAGGCGGAAAATTATCGTTGCGCCATTGCTCTACTTTTCTTCTTTCATTTTTTTATGCGATTTTTTTTTTCTTTTTTTTTTTCGATTTTTTCTATTTTTCGATTTTTTCTTTCTTTCTTCTTTTCTCTCCTCTCTCTCTCTCTCTCTCTCTCTCTCTCTCTCTCTCTCTCTCCTCTCTCTCTCTCTCTCTCTCTCTCTCTCTCTCTCCTCTCTCTCTCTCTCTTCTCTCTCTTCCCTCTCTCTCCCTCTCCCCTCCCTCTCCCTCTCCCTCTCTCTCCCTCCCTTCCCCCTCCTTCTCTCCCCTCCTCCCTCCCCTCCTCTCCCCTCTCCCTCTCCTCTCCCTCTCCTCCCTCTCTCCCTCCCCTTCCTCTCTCTCCCTCCCTCCCTCCTCCTTCTTCTTTTTTGCAAATGCGAAATCCATTTTTTATATCAATCATAGACCCTCGATGTGACCTATTTTGAGTCATGAGGATGAGTCACGTGGCAGCAGGATTGAGGTTGCCTTGCCGGAGGTTCCTTAACCCGCAGGTATTTCCGAGTGAGAAATCCTCCTCTAGGACCTCTCTTTCCGGGACAGGGGGAGGGAAGGGGGAAGGGGGAGGAGTGGTCGGGAATGTCGTGTCGTGTTTGTTTGTTTGTTTGTTGTTTGTTTGTTGTTGTTTTTTTCTTGTTCTTGTTTGTATTCTTGTTTCTTTATATCTTATGTTGTTTTGTTTTTTTTATATTTTTATGTTTTATTTGTTTTTTGTTTGTGTTTATTGTGTGTGTGTATTCTGGGTCTGTGTTGTCTGTCTGTCTGTCTGTCTGTCTGTGCGCGCCTAAGTCTTGTGTGCCTGTGCGTTTTTGAGTGAGTGCCTAAGCGTGAGGGTAAAACGAGAATACGTTCAGGGTCTGTGTGCGGGGGAGAGAAAAATCCTTTCGTGGATGAGCGAGTACATTTATAAGCGTCTTCCCTGAGAGAGAGAGAAAAAAACGAAAAAGAAAAAAATATATATATATCTACAGCTGGTACTTTGCAGGTGCTCATGACTGTTACGAGACGGTACAACAGTAGTTTATGCACGTGTTGCTGCCGTGCGCTTAGGCGTCCGTGGCTCGTACCCGCTGACATACTTAAACTTCTATTATTAGTTATTAATAAAAAAGGCAGTGAGAGTACTCTTCCCTCAGCACTAAAGATGTCACCCTTGTCATCCTTGTACTTCCGCTGAGAAATGTACGTTGGGGGGTGGAGGGAGAGAGTAGGGAAGGGAGGTAGGGAGGGAGAGAGTGGGGGAGGAGGGAGGAGGGAGAAGGGGAGAGGTGGGGAGGGGGGAGGAGTAGGGAGGGAGAGAGGGGAGGGAGGGAGGTAGGAGGAGAGAGGGGAAAAGGGAGAAGAGTAGAGAAGGGAGATAATGGGCAAGGGAGAGGGAGAGGTAGATATAGAGAGGTGTGTAGAGAGGTAGATGGGAAATGAAGGGGAAGGGGAAAGATAAAGAGAGCAATAGAGAAAGAAAGAAAGGAAAAAAGAGGAAGAAAGGAAAAAGAGAGAAAGAAAGAGAGAGAGAAAAGAGGCAGAAAGAGAAAAGAGCAGAAGAGAAAAAGAGGAGAAGAGAGAGGAGAGAAAAGAGAAGAAAGAGAGAGAGAGAAAGAGAAGAAAGAAAAAGGGAGAAGAGAGAGAGATAAGAGAGGGAGAAAAAGAGAGGATAGAGAAGAGAAAGAGGAGAAAGAGAGAAAAGAAGAGAAAAAGAGAGAGAAAAGAGAAGAGAAAAGACGGAGAGAGAGAAGAGAGAGGGAGAGAAAGAGAGGAGAGAGAGAGAGAGAGAGAGAGATAGAGATAGAGATAGAGATAGAGAGAGAGAGAGAGCTTATGTCGCTACGCCCCCTCCCCTCCCCCTCCACCCCACCCCCTCCCGCGCCGGCTCAGCTGAATTATCTACAACAGGAACGCATAATGGTTCTCACCTGAAGCGACCTCGATAAATGAGGAGTTATGGCCAAGCGGAGAGAAAGAGCTGGGCCATCTCTGTCCGCAGGGGGGCGTCGCTGAGATGGGGGGGAGGAGGGGGAGGGGAGGGGGGGGGAGATGGAGGAGGAGGAGATAAGAGAGAGGAGATAAATAAAGATGAGAAGAATGGTGGAAGTACGGAGTAGACTCGGATTGATTGCAAAGGGGAAGGGAAGAATTAAAACATCGAAAAAAGAAAGAACAAAGCAGGAAAAGAAAAAGGAAAAATTACCCCCCCCCAAAAAAAAAAAGGATGAAACAACTGAAATGAAAAAAAAAAAAGAATCAGACCCAAAGAAAAAGAAAAAACCCCCCAAAAAATAAGAGAGAAGAGGCGATATGGGCGGCCAAAAAAATAACGTAAGAGAGAAATAAAGGAACAAATTAAGAGAGAAATGGCGATATGGGCGGCCGCTCTTGACGCTATTTCGGAACACCTCGTCATCCTTGTAGTCGTAGTACCTTGCGTAGTCACTTCAGCAGATCAAACGAGATCTCAGCTCGGGGGGAATTCGGCCCCTATATATATTCGAATTCTTCTATAGCAGCTGTCTCCCATACGTCATCGTCTTCCTCCCATCTTTTTTTTTTTTTTCGTTTCCTAAGCTGCTTCTTGTTTCTCCTCTGTTTCATTTTTCTTTTTTTTTGTTTTCTTTTTTCTCATTTTTCTTTTATTTTTATTTTTTTTCTTTCTTTTCTTTTTGTTTTTTTTCTTTTTTTTTTTCTATTTTTTCTTCTTTTATTTTTTATATTATTTTAATCTTTTACTTGTTATATTATATTTTATTTTTTTTTTTTTTTTTTTTTCCTTTTTTATATTATTTTCTATTATTTTTTCGATTTGTTTAATCTTTGACTAAACCGGGTACTGGGAGGAGCCAAGTCCCGAAGTTGGATGGGCGGAGACGGAGGCGGGGCGTGAATATGCAGGGTTACGAACGTTTTTCTTCTTACCTTTTGGTATAGTAAGAGGAAATCCCACTATGTGCAACATTCTATATTCAAGTAGATTTTTTGTTGTGGTGTATGGGTATATGGTTTATATTTTTAGTTGTTTGTTTTATATTAAGTCATTGGTTTATCTGTTCATTTGTGTCTGATTATTTTTTAATAGTCATTCATTTCTAGTGTTAATGCACAAGATGACAAGGAGGAGGCATAAGTTTAACATAAATTTAATCTTGATTTCTACCCTGTCATTTTCTAGTAGGGTTGGTAGCGTTGTATAGGGTAGGGGTAGAGGGGGTGGTCGAGACAGTTACGTGGCCTAAGATAGGAGGAAGGGAGGGGGCATGGGTAGGGGTGGGTGGTATAGGACCACCCCCCCCCCTCAAAAAAAAAGAAGAAAAAAAATCCGACGAGACGCAAGGAGTACATGACGAGCGAACAGAAACAGCTGGTTGTCGCCTCCTCTCGTCTCGTGGGGTGGGTGGGAGGGGACAGGGGGGGGGGGGGTGCCAACCGCATTCGGGGCTCGGGAATTGATTATATTATTGTACTCTTTTCGGGCGTGGAGTGTAGTTGATTGTGAGCGGAGTGTAGAGGGTAGTAATAATGTGTTTTTTCTTGTTTCTTTTCTCAGGTAAGGATGGCCGGCCTTCGGAGGTGTTAATGGAAAGCAGGTAAAGAGGCGATTGGTTGCGGTTGGCGTCCGTGGTCAGCTGTCCGTCTCGGCTTTTCTTGTCTTTTTTTCTTGTCCTATTCTTGTCTTTTTCGTTCGTCTTTTTTCTTATTCTCATTGTCCATCTCTCGTTTTCGTTGGTAGTCTTGTTTTTTTTTCTGCTCCTCTCTCTTTTTTCTGTCTCTCTCTTTCCCTACCTTTTCTCCTCCTCCTTTCTTCTCATTTCTCGCCTGGATCATCGTCTTTTCATATTTTCCTCCGCCTCCTGGTTTCACCAAATTTATTTTCTTTCTACCCCTTTTCAACCCCCTCCGTTTTCCTTTTCCTCCACCTCCCTCCTCCTTCCCTACTTCCCCCTTCTCTCTCCCTCCCCCATCTTTCTTCATTCTCCCTTCCCGCTAGCCCTTCCCTCCCCCTCCTTCTACCTCTCCTTGTTCGCTTCCTCTGCTGCCCGATCAGTTGCTAACCATTAATGCTTGGTCAAGATGAAGGCATGCCCCACCACTGCGCAGATGGGCAGGTAATTGGTTTGTGAAGTAGCTGTGTGCTGTTTTCCAATCACTAGCGAGTCATATCTCTCCTAATCATATTTTATTTTCGCTCTTCATTGCCCCAATCGGCATTATTGGTAAGCGACACGCCCTGCAAATCTCGACCTAAGAATCTGTGTCTCGCCGTCCCTGGAGCTCCTCGGCCGCTAAATAGAGGCGGTCGTCATTTGTAAGGGTTCGCTACGCATGCCCGGGAGGTAAACAAGGCTTGCAGGGTTTCCGTTGCAGGGGGGGGGGAGTGCGTTGTATACGGGGCCACTTTTTGGTTGGCTCTGGGAAGTGTTGTGTAGTAAAAAGTGGTGTGTGTGTGTACAGGGATCCGTTGTATGTTAAAGCAATTCATGTGCAGGGACGTTGTGTGTTAAAATGGTGTATGTGTAGGAGCGCGTTGTGAGATCAAATGCTGTATGTGCATTGACTTGTATGGGAAAATGTGTAAGCAGGGATGTTGGAACAAAATATTGTATGTGCAAGGCCGCGTTGTATATGCAAGGGCGTTAGAATGAAATGCTGTATGTGCATGGGCGCGTTGTTTATGCTGTACGTGCAAGAACCTGTATGAGAAAACACGTACGCAGGGACGGTAGAATGAAAATGCTGGATGTGCAGGGATTTGTTGTGAGGTAAAACGTATAAGCAAGTGTTGTATGATCGAATTCTGTATGTGCAGGAACTTGTTTTATAATAAAACGTTATAAGTACAGGGGCGTGATGTATAGTAAAGCGCTGCACATATGAAGTATTGTATGTGGAGGAGCTTATTGTATAATAAAACGCATTATGTGCAAGGATTTATTGTGCAATAAAGCGCTGTATGTGCAGGGTCGTGTTTGTAGAAAATTGTACAGAAGCGTATTTCTTACACTATGTATAGAGTTTCACTATTATAACACAGGATAAGGTTATATATAGAGGAACAATTCCGTCCAAAAATAGAAGAAAGGCAAAATGCTCAGATAAGTGGACTCGCTTCGAACAGCCCTGCGTTATCTGGAAGGTGTGGCCTTACAGGTAGCGGGTTCTCGTCCTTATCGCGCGGAGGCGTCGAGTCCTGACTGATGGCGCGGCTCCCTTCCGTTTCGCGCTGCCCTGTGACCTCACTGGCGCGTCACGTGACACCTTGTTTGCCACGGCCATTAGGTGTCACGTTTCCGCATCGACAAATGTTTTCCTTTAATATACAATTACACACACGTACTATTCGCACCATAATGGGGGCAAAAAGATATAAAGCAAGGACCGGATACATTTCACCCAAGAGTGTTCCTGTGAAGCGCGTTAGGCACGCGTTTGGGGGCAAGAACAGAGGGGGCTGAGCGGGAAAAACGGAGGATAATTAATGAAACCAATGCAGCAATTTATGCGGTAAATAGCCGGTCGAGAATATCCGTTAAATATATAATCGGTAATTAAGGAAGTCAGAAGTAATGAGGCCGGGGTCAGCACAGGGTCGGAGAATGCAATAAGAGTATGATTAACTGCCAGAATGTGCAATCATAGTGAGGGGAGGGATGGGGCAGTAACAATTGAAACGATGAGGAAATGAGGAGAATTCTACCTCTTAGAAAACGACGAGGAGTAATCTTCAAAGGTCTTATATCCCCACATTTGTGACCCCTAATTCTGAGCCCCCCATCCCTGCCGCCCATCCGCGCCTGGGCCCACACTACACAGGGTGGCTTAACTGTTGATAGGACCAGCAGCTGCACATTAACCCTCGTTAGCACCGCCCACACTCCTGATAGTCCCTGGCCTGCCAGCCCGACGAAGGCTTACGAGTCCGCCCCCATTGTCCCATATTTCATTTGGCTTCGGTCGCCCCGCTCGAACCCTCCGTGGGTTGTCTGGCGCCGCGCTCATTAACACGGGCGGCGGGGTCGATTCCCACGCTGATTCAGGAGGCAATTATCGTTTACCAGAGCTTAGTTGTTTTTGTTCTTTTTTTCTACTTTCTCTTTTAATCTCTTACTCTGTTTTTCTCTGTTTTCTCTTTTTTGTGGTCTCGTTTCTTTTCTCTTTTCTCCCTCTATTTCTCTTCTCTTTTCTCTTTTCTCTCGGTTTTTCTTATTTCTCTTTTTCTTTTTTCTTCTCTTTCTTCTCTTTATTCTTTTTTTTTTTTTTGTTTTTATTTTAATCTCTCATTCGTGTTCCGAGGAAGGTTTGGGGGCCGACGGGGAAAGAACGGGGGAAAGGGGTCGTTTCCGTTTCCGGTTCTGAGCCAACGGAACTGTTTATATTCGGGAAAGTTCAAGGGAAAAAATTCCGTTCTTGAATCATTTGAGAGAGAGGGAGGGAGGGAGGGAGGGAGAGAAGGAGGGAGAGGGAGAGGGGAGGGAGGAGGAGGGGAGAAGGGGAGGAGAGAGAAGAGGGGGAGGGGGAAGGAGAGAAAGAAAAGGAGTAAGAAGAGATGCTCAAAGAGAGTAGGAGAAAAGGTAAGAGAGAAGAGAGGTGTGAGGAGAGGAAAGAGAATGGAGAAAGAGAGAAAAGAAAGAGAGAAATGAGGAGAGAGAAAGAGAAGTGGGAGAAGAGAAGAGAGAGGAGAGAGGAGAAAAGGGAAAAGGACAAGAATAGAAATAGATAAACAGACGAAGAAAGAAAGATGGAAAGCAAGGAGGGAGAGAGAGAGAGAAAGAAAGAAAGAGAAAAAGCAAATTTTCGGGAGAATCGTTCTCAGTTTTGAGTCGGAACTGCAGCAATCTGGATGAATGAGATTCGGTGCGTGTTTTCATATGATAATAATTTGTGTTATTTGATTAAAAGTTTGATAGGATTTTCGAGACATTATTGCATTTGAAAAATTGCTTTGTGATAGTTGTTCATGTAAAAACTGATGTGTGTCCCTAGTATTCTCTACCTTTGCGCTTGCTCCCGTTTCTTTCTTTCTTTTTGTTCTAGTTATTATTGTTATCATCATCACCATTATCATCAATCATCATCATCACGATTATCTTCATCCTCACCATTATTATCACCAATCCTCACCATTATATTCATCACTATCACCAACACCATCATCACCACCACCATCACCATCACCAACACCATTATCATCATCACCACCAACACCATTATCATCACCACCATCACCAACACCATTATCCTCATCACCACCATCACCAACACCATTACCGTCACCATCATCATCACCATCAATTACCATCGTTGTTTTCCCCCAAAATTTTCGGGAAAAGCGCGGCTACAAACGACCCAGCTGCAATGAAGATGACTTTGAGCGAGCGAGTGTGATTAGCCTAATCTTGCAACGGAATCTGGTATTGCTAATCGGAGGTATGGGGCCTCAGGGTACGCGGGTGTTGTTATTTTTTTGTTATTATCATTTCTTGTTGTTCCTTGGTATTCTTGGCTTAGTACCTTAGTGAGAGTGATGATGATGATGATGATATTATTTCTTGTTAATCCTTGGTTGTCTTGGCTTAGTAGCTTAATGGGGGTGATGATGTTGATGATGATGAGGATGAGTATATTACTTCTTGTTATTCCTTGGTATTCTTGACATAGTAGCTTAATGAGGATGAGGATATCATTTCTTGTTATTCCTTGGTTATCTCAGCTTAGTAGCTTAATGAGGATGGTGATGATGAGGATGACTTGGTGATGATCTTGATGATGAATAATGGGCTTGATGATAGTAATGATAATTCCTTGGATATTAAATGATGATTGATACCTTGGATATTAATGGTATCTAATACCTCGGATATTAATGATAGAATGATAGTTAGTACCTTGGATGTTATAGTTAATACCTTGGATATTAATGATAGTTAATACCTTGGATATTAATGATAGTTAATACCTTAATGATGACAATGAATACACTGATAATGATCTTGATAGTAGTCTTGGCTTACTCCGGGTAAGTGACGGGGCCGCTGGCAGGGGGGGGGGGGTAGTGTGAGCAAGGTACTTATATAGACCTCGGGTGTGAGTGCCCCCGGGGTAGGTGGAATGCCGCCCCGTGCAAATGCTGACTTAGTCACGGGGAGGGGAGGGGGGAGGGGCGAGTGACTCTTATCATCCCACCCCTTTCTCTCCCTTCCCTTCTTCCCCTTTTCCCTCGCTTCTCCTCGGTGGCTCGAGGGAGGAGGGGGGGTAGAGGGGGGAAGAGGAGGGGGAGAAAGGAGGAGATTAAGAATGGAGGAAGAGGCTACTCTGGAAAGAGAAAGAAGTAAGGGGGAGAAGAGGAAGGATAGCTCTAAGTGGAGGAGGAACAAATGGTGGAGGTGTCTTTATTAGCGTGAAGGAGAAGAAGAAGAAAGAAGAAGAAGAAGAAGAAGAAGAAGAAGAAGAAGAAGAAGAAGAAGAAGAAAGAAGAAGAGGGAAGCGTGAATGTTGTAATTCCCTTCCCCCCCCCTTCTCCCCCCACGAAGCGCCTGTCGTGGCACGGGCCAGGGTCGTCTCGGGCACGCGGCGCGAGAGGGTATCCCGTGTCTGGGTATGAAAGCCGCCCATACCTCAGGCTCTCGAGGGCGGGGCTCAAGGGCGTCTGTTTGTGATTTGTGTTTGTTTGATTTTATTTGAAGTTTTTTTTTCGTTTGTGCTGTTTTAGCAGTTTTAGGTCTTGTGTAATTTTTTTCTGTTGTTCTTCGTTCGCAGATGTCAAAGGAATTTTCTTTCGCTGATTTGTGGTATTATTATTATTGTTATTATTATTTTCATTATTGTTATTGTTATATTGTTATTATTATTGTTATATTATTATTATTATTGTTATTGTTGTTATGAGAAGTATTGTTATTAAGATCAGAGGAAGCCGCCCGCGAGTGCTTCATGTCGATGCTTCTAGAAATAACTTGGCGCAGGTCGGGAGTGGATGTGTTCGCCTCCCCCTCCCCCTCCTCCCCCTGACCTCCTCCCCCTGCATCCCCACCTCCCCCTCCTCCCCCTGCATCCTCCCCCCTCCTCAACCCCGCCTCCTTCCCCTCCTCCCCCTGCATCTCTCCCCCTCCCCCCTCGCGAAACGCACCCCACCTCCCTCCTCCCTCCCCCCTCCCCCCTCCCTCTCGCGAAACGCACCCCCCCCCCCCTCCATCATCGGCTTCAGCTCGTACTCTAAACGACGTGCACACTAAATCTCTTTTCAATGGGTTGTTTGAGATTTCTTTTTGTTTTTCTTTTTTTTCTTCTTTTTTGAGGGTGGGGGGTGGGGGTTGTCGGTGTGTTGCACATATCAAATATCAGAGGCAGTTGGTTGGAGGCTTTTTTTTGTCTTTTGTTTTGTCCATTTTTTTTAACTTGCGTGTTTTACTTTTTAAAAATCTGTTTCTATTTCTTTCCTCGTGTATTTCTTTAATTTTCTTCTGTTCGTCTCTGTATCGAGTTGTCGCCAAAATTTGCCTCTTCTATTTTGCTGTTCTCTTTATTTTTGCACTTTATATTTTTCTCTTTCTCTCCATCTCGTTCCTTCTTTCTCTCCCTCTCCCTTCTTCCTTCCTATTCTCCCTCCTCCTTCCCTTTCCTCCCTCTCCTCCCCTCCCCTCCCCTCCCCTCCCTCCCCCCCTTCCTCCCTCTCTCCCTCCCTCCCCCCTCCCCCCCTCCCCTCCCCCCTCCCTTCCCTTCCCTTCCCTCCCTCCCCCCTCCCTCCCCTCCCTCCCTCCCTCCCTCCCCCGCGTATTCTTACCTGCCCTTTCCCAAGCAGACCCAGCCTTGCGAGACATGGCGCGGTCGCAAATGTGATCGTCGGACTTAAAAGCATTAGGATAAGATTTAGGAAGATGGAGTTGAGAGAGAGAGAGAGGGAGAGGGAGGAGAGAGAGAGAGAGAGAGGGAGAGGAGAGGGAGGAGGGAGAGGGAGAGAGGGAGAGGGAGAGGAGAGGGAGAGGGAGAGGGAGAGGAGGGAGAGAGAGGGAAAGGAAAGGAAAGAAGGAGAAGGTGGAGAAGTTAAGGGCAAGTAGAGGAAGGAAAGGGAAGAGATGAGAAGAGAGAGAGAGAGAGAGAGAGAGAGAGAGAGAGAGAGAGAGAGAGAGAGAGAGAGAGAGGGGGGAGAAGGTGGAGAAGAGTTGAGGGACAAGTAGAGGAAGGAGAGGAGAAGGAGATGTAGAAGTAGAGGAGAGAGAGGGAGCAGGAAGAGAGCGAAGGGTAGAGAAAGAGAGAAGAAATGGAAAAAGGGTAGGGAGATATAGAAACACCCTCCATGAAGACGAGCCAAGCGACGTGAAAGATTCAATGAAATAAAAGCTGACAAACAAAGAGAAAGAGAGAGAAAGAGAAAGGGAAAGAGAGAAAGAGAATAAAAAAACCTCGGCTCATCTGTACTTGGACGCCACTCTCGCCAAGATCCCCCGTAATTGCATACAAACACGAGGGACGGGCGTAAAGGACACCCAAACAGGCGGGCGAAATGAAAACGCGAAGGTGAATGATGAATGAGTGATGAATGAGGGAAGAATGGCAACCCAAACAATCGTCTCTCGGGGATAAGGGAGAGGAGGAGACAGGGGGGAGGAGGGGGCAGGGGAAGCTAGTGAGGGTTGGTGGAAAAGTTACAGGTTACAAGTTACGGGGGGAGGGGGGGGCATTCCGCTTAGCAGAGGGACATAGAGAAGGAAAAGGGAGGAAGCTTCGTGTGTGAGAGAGGAGAGACAGACACAGACAGACAGACAGACAATTAGATAGATAGACAAACAGACAGACACACGCAGACGCGCGCGCGCGCGAGCACTCACACACACACACTCACACTCTCACACTCACACCCCCCCCCCCCGACACACACAGAGTAAGAGAAACCGAAAGAGAAGGAAGGAGACAGAGACAAAACGAAAGAGACAGAGAGGAGGACCGAGGCATTAAAAATGAAAGCGTCTCATAGAAAGCGCGTGTGTGCTTATCCTCCGCTAACGGTTGAGTAGGAGGAGGTGGAAGAAGGGGGGAGGAGGAGGAGGGGAGGGGGAGGGGGGCGAGAGAGACCGAGAGAGAGAGAGAGAGAGAGGAAAGAATTGATGTTTCGAATTTCCGCTGAATGATGATTAAAGGAGAGAGAAAAAGGGAAGAAAGAGAAAAATGCAAAGAAGAACATAGCAAATCTAGATGAAAAAGGAAGAAGAAAAAAGAAAAACGAATTGAAAAATTATAGAAGAAAAACGAAAACCAACTGATAAATATAGAAAAAGAAATAAAAAACGAAAATAAGTAGAATATAGAAGAAAATAAGTAGAAAATATAAGAAAACTAAGACAATATATAGAAGAAAAAGTAGAAAAATATAATAGAAAAAAAATAAGTTGGAAGATAAAGAAGTAAAACAAAACGAAAGAAATAGAAGAGAGAAATAAAGAATAAGAACGAGAAGCAGCGGAAGGAGACGGCACCTGAAGGACCCCGTCACCTCCGCACAAGACGCCCACTCCGAACCCGCGCCCCCTGTCACACGCCCTCTCTCGGGTGGCGCTCCAGGCATGCGGGCGTATTTATCAGCGGGCGCGTTTCCCTTGAGAAGGTGCCAGAGTGGGTGTCATGGCTGAAAGGCTCTGTGCCAGGGGGGGGGAGGGAAGGAGAGGGAGGGGTATGGGTTGGAGGTGGAAAGATGGGGTGGGGTGGGGAGGGGTAGGGGGGATGGGGTGGGGTAGAGGGAATGGGATGGGGGTGGGGTGGGGGTAACGGGATGGATATAGGATGGGTGGGGTGGGGGTAGGGATGGATATAGGGAGGGGTGGGGTGGGGTAGCGGGAATGGGAATGGGGAGGGTGGGGTAGGGTGGGGTAGGGGTATGGGGGGTAGGTGGGGTAGGGGTGGGGTAGGGGTTGCGATAGGGATGGAGGGATGGATGGGGTGGGGGTAGCGGAATGGGTTGGGGAGGGATAGTGGGTATGGAGGGTGGAGGAATAGATGGGATGGAGGTAGAGGATGGGGGAGGCTCTAAGGTAGGCTAATTTCATATTTTTTTTTCATCCAATATTAGTCGAAGATGTCTTAGTTGTTTGTGTATCGGGTTTACGCATGTTATTTTTGTTTGTTTAACGCCTTGTGTATTTATTATTCACTTTCATTTGTATATCTGACCCGCCATGTTCCCCCACCGGCGGTGCCCAAGGGGAATGCAACAAGGAATGCCCATGAGGAGTGCAACCTGCAAGAGCGCCCGCCCACCGCCCCTTCGAGGTGGTGGGTGTCGCCTGTCAATCAAGCGGCGAGGTGCGGGCGGGTGGGCGCGCGACCTGCACCTTAGGGCGCCTTCGCTCTCATCGCGCGTGCAAGTTATTGTTGGGATTATTTTTTCTTATTATTTGTTTGGTTTGTTTTTATTTATTTGTTTATTCATTTCCTTGTTTATTATTATTGTTGTTGTTATTATTATTATTATTATTATTATTATTATTATTATATTATTATTATTATTATTATTATTATTATTATTATTATTATTTATTCACATTTAATTGTTGTTATTGTTATTATTACTTTATTATACTTTTAATTATCATTTGTTTTTACGAGCGCGGGGAATGTCAGTCGAGTGGCAAAAATGCTTCTCCCCCCCCCCCATTCGTCCGCGGTGGTGGGTGGGGTGGGGGCTCGGGAGGGGGGGAGGGCTCGTTTATCGTCTCGTTGTCGCGCCTGAAGAGGATGGCGACGAAGAGGAAACGTGCGAGGGATGTGTGTGGTTGCCGGGCCGGTATGCATGCTCTGGAGGGGTGTGGTGGGGGGGGGGGGGGGTATGCGGGCGTGCAAAGAGTGGGGGAATGTCTCTCTCTTCCGCTTCTTCTCTCTGTTTTTCTTGTTTTCACTTGTTTTGATTTACATTCTTTTTCGTCTCCTCTTTCTCTACCCTTGCTATGTCATTCTTATTCTTCTCCTCCCACTTCTCCTCCTCGTCTTCATTCTTATTTCTCCTTCGTCTCTTTGTTCTGTCTCTTCATTTTCCTCATCCTTCCTCCTCCTCTCCTCTCCTCCTCCTCCTCTTCCTCCTCCTCTCCTCCTCCTCTCCTCCTCCCTCCTCCCTCCCTTCCTCCCTCCTCCTTTTTCTCCTCTTCTCTTCTCCTTTCCCTTCCCTTCCCGTTGTTACACATCATTGGTATTTAATCAACTAATGCACGAGCGGATTTATTGAGTTGATTTAGTATATCCGGTTAATTAGCGTACTTTATATTTATTTTGTAGATTGATTAACTTTTTTCCCCATTATCGAAACTTCGGGGGGGGAAAAAAGTTAATGAATAATGCAGATAGAACTGAGTGTATATATTTTGATCATATGTTTTGGTAATTAGTGTATTTGTTTAATAAATGAAGCTGATGAAAAAGATTTACGAACATTTGAAAAAAATTATATATATGAAGGGAAGAGCTGTAAACTGCTGACTCATTCACATTTTGTTCATTATACTCGTGATAAAAGAGAGGTTGATCACATCTATATTCTTTTTCCCTTTTTTTTTCTTTTCCTTCCTTCCCTATTTTTTCTTTCTTTGTTTTTTTTCTGTCTTTCATTATCCTCTTTCTTCTTTCTTTGTTTCCTTTTATTCTTTCTTTCGTTCTTTCCGTCTTCTTTCTTTCTCTCTTTCCGTCTTCTTTCTCTCGTTCTTTCTTCCTTCTTTGTTTCCCTTTATTTTTTGTTTCGTTATTTCCGTCCGTCATCAGCCATTAAGCATCAGTCATTTTCAGTCATTATCAGTCATCAACCAGTTATCAACCATCAGTCGTCAGTTATCAACCATTAGTCATCAGTCATAAATCATTTGTTACCAGTCATCAATCATCAGTCATCATCAGTCATCCCAGGTCTCCCAAGTGCATCTTCGCCCTCGAAAGAGAAGGAGGAAGACATGAAGAGGATGATTTCCTCAGGATTCCGATCTCCATATGGGAGTCAGCTGATTGGGTTATCTGAAGAGGCTGTCGATTGGCCGGTGGTGGCGGTGGTGTGGTGGTGGGGTGGTGGGGGGGTGATGCGGGCGCCGCTCATACACTCAGGAATGGGGGGGGGGAGGGGGTTTGAGTGGGCGTAGGGGCGTGTTGTAGGGGCGTCCCGATTGCTATCCGCGGAGACGACGAGCTTATCTGTCCTCGGGATAGATTTATGTTGATAAAACGCCTTTTAATGCTTTTTTTTTCTTTTTCTTACGATGATAAGTGTGGCGGTGGGCGTATTTGGGCGTCGGAATCACGGTGTTCTGTTGGCGTACGGGCGTGCCTGAGCGATGGAGAGTCAGGGCCAAGGCTGTTGCGATGGGGAGTGACCCTCGAATGGGCGTTTGCAGACTGTGGTGCGGGCGTTGTTGCTCGCGGCCCGTCATATCTGTTGCTTATAAGGACCACCGGGAACACTTGTGCGCGCTGGGTCGGACACATGTTCGTGAAGTGAATGTGGAGATGAGTGGAAGTACGCCCGTGCACACACGCAGGCCGATGTACAGATTCAAATGCAAAGACGAACACACAAACACAAGCGCGCGCGTGCGCACACACACACACACACACACACACACACACACACACACACACACACACACACACACACACACACACACACACACACACACACACACACACACACACACACTCACACTCACACACACTCACACTCACAAGCGCATACACACACAAATATAAACACAAATATACGCAAAGACTCAAAAGCACACACAAACAAAACACAAACACATACAAGCACACTTAAAAGCTTAAAATCACGCAAGAACACGCAAAAGCACAAACACACGCTAGCACAAGCAAAAACATACGAAAAACACAAGCACATACGCAAGCACACGCAAAAACACAAACACACGCAAGACACGAAAACACAAACACACGCAACACACACAAACACAACACACGCAAGCACACGCAAAAACACAAACACACGCACACGCAAAACACAAGCACACGAAAAACACAAGCACAAAACACAACACACGCAAGCACACGCAAAAAATCGAAAAACACAAGCACACGGTAAAACACAAACACACGCAAGCACACGCAAAAACACAAACACACGCAAGCACACGCAAAAACACAAACACACGCAAGCACACGCAGAAACACAAGCACACGCTAGCACACGAAAAAAAAACGTACGCACAAACACGCAAAAAAACAACAACACAGAATCACACCAAAACACGAAAAAAAGCACACACACAGGCACACATATACACACAAACCGAGCCGGACATCGTTCAGCCAAAAAAAAAAGGAAAGAAAAAAAATGTCAGCACGAGTAACTGCGCCTTTTTAGCCGGAGCCGTTATCGCTATCCAGTCCCCGTAGAGAGCGTTCCGATACAAGTTAGGGCGAGAGTGACAGCATTTGGGCCTCCGTCACGCGAGACAATGCGAGCGCAACGCGGCCCGCCTTTGTTGCGTCTTGACGTAAGGGTCGCCGAGACAAAGGCCCGACGAGAGCGTGCCATCAAGCCCCGACGACGTACGAGAGGAGGGTCAAAGTGGGTTGGGGGAGGGGGATAGAGGGGAGAGGAGAGGGATTGGGGAGGGAGAGAGAGAAGGGGAGAGGGGAGGGGAAAGGGTTGGATAGAGGGGAGAGGAGGGGGATTAGGGAAGGGGAGAGAGAGAAGGGGAGGGGAGTGTCAAAGGGGGATGGAGGGGGTGGGTGGTGACGGAGGCTTGGGTTGAGGGAGGGTCAGAGCGGGCAGGGGAGGGAAGGTGGAGAGGGGCTGAAAAGGGCCAGAGAGGAGGGGATAGGGGGGGGCTAGGGTTTGGATAGAGGGGGGGCATGGATGTGGGGAGGGAGGTCGGGGGAAGGGAAGAGAGAGAGAGAGGGGGGGAGGAAAGGGGAAGGACGAGGACAGGGAAGGGACGAAAGCTATGAGAAGGGGGGGGAGATAAGGGAGAGGAGGAGGGGGCGAGGACTCCAAAGAGGACTGCACTCTCGTTCTTGTTAATTGTTATGGCCGCCATTGACGTATGTCGCTGCACCTTTTCCCCGGCTTCTCGACTGCTGTTGCTTTTATCCCCCTTTCCTAAGACGGACGGCTTGGCTCCTCCTCCCTTTCTTGTGTTCGCCGGGACGGGGGTTTCGGCTTTTGGTTTCTGGGAATTCAGGGGATCAAAATATTTAGTTGGATAGTATGGATATAAAATACGTAGATAGTCAGGCAGACAGGCAGACAGACTGACTGACAAACATACAGACTGGCAGACAGGCAGACAGACTGACTGACAAACATACAGACTGGCAGACATACAGACTGACAGACAGACATACAGACAGGCAGACTGACATACATACAGACAGGCAGACAGACATACAGACAGGCAGATAGACAGACAGCTAGAGGATTTGGTGTTTACTTTTGCCATACCGAACGCTCCTTCTTATTCAGAATCGATTTATTTTTTCATTAGATTTTCACGTCCGGCAAACGACAGGAAATTGAGTACCTGTGGGGGAGGGGAAGAAGGAGGGGAGTGGGAGTGGGACCGAGGAAACCCCGCGGGGGAGGGGGTCGAGATAGCCCAGATGGAGGGGGTGGGGAAGAGGGAGCCGGGAGTGGGAGGGGGAGGGAGCGGCGGAACTCAGTGGAATGGGGGAGGGAGGGGAAGGGGGGAGTCCCTACTTTCGTCCCCTGAGGCTGTCGAGAGGCCGGAAGTTGAGACTGACAAGGGAAGGAGGAGATGGATCACTTTGCTAAGGTATCTCTCCTACCTTTTGCACTTCTTTTTTAAAAATCTTTCTTTCTTCTCTTTCTCTCTCTCTTTCTTTCTTTCTTTCTTTCTTTCTTTTCTTTCTTCTCTCTCTCTCTCTCTCTCTCTCTCTCTCTCTCTCTCTCTCTCTCTCTCTCTCTCTCTCTCTCTCTCTCTCTTCTCTCTCTCTCTCTCTCCCTCCCTCTCTCCCTCTCTCCCTTTCTCCCTCTCCCTCCCCTCCCCCTCCCCCGTCCACTCCCCTTTCACCCCCCCTCTCCTTACCCACTTTTTTCTTTCTTTTTTGCCTAACGTAATTTTACATTTCATTTGTGTTTCTGTTTTCCTACTTCGCTCTCATTTTAGTTATTCATATTCCGTTTGCTCTCCCCTTATCTTCTTTTCTTGCTCTATCTCCTACGTTTACTAATTTCGTCTTTTTAATATTCTTCTATGTTTGTTATTGCTGATTTTTTCATCTTGCTCTGGTAATTAATTTTCTTAAAATCTTCGCTTAGCTTTTTGTCTAAACATCTTTCTTTACTGTAATAATATCGCAAGCATGCAGGCACGCGCTCGCTCACTCATCACTCACTCACTCACTCACTCACTGGCTACTCTCTCTCTCTCTCTCTCTCTCTCTCTCTCTCTCTCTCTCTCTCTCTCTCTCTCTCTCTCTCTCTCTCTCTCTCTCTCTCTCTCTCTCTCTCTCTCTCTCTCTCTCTCTCTCTCTCTCTCTCTCTCTCTCTCTCTCTCTCTCTCCCTTTCTCTCTTTTTCTTCTCTCACTCCTTTATCTCCCTTTTAACTTCTTTCCTTCTATTTTACGTATTTCGTCAGTTCTCATGTATACATATATATGTTATATACATATATATATATATATATATACATATATATATATATATATATATATATATATATATATATATATATATATATATATATATATATATATATATATATATATATATATATATATATATATATTATTTCCCTCGCATTTCTTCCTTTTTTCCTTCATGCTAAGCTTTTGGAGACTGTCAGGTAAGACTCAGTGCCAATTTGTTCCTTGGAGAGCGTCTTAGAGTGCCATCTGTCTCCTGGCGTCTTGATTTCGAGGGCTTTAGTTTCCCGTTTTCTTCTGTGTTTGATCGCCTTCTTTTTTCTTAAGTTTTCATTCTTGACTTTTCTTATTTTCTCATTTACTTTTGCTATTTTCTCCTTTTCTTCTCTTCTTGTTTCTTTTTCTTCTTCTCGTCTGCCTTTTTTCCCCTCTTCTTTCTCCTTTTCTCCATTTTCCTCTCCTCTCCCTTTTCCTTTCCCCCGCCCTTCTCCGTTTCCTCTTCTTTCCCGTCTCCTCTCTCTCCTCTTCTCACTCCCTTATTCTCTCTCCTCTCTCCCTAATCCTCTCTTCTCTCTTCCCTCTCCCCATTCCTCTCCGCGCAGATGTCTCCTTCACCGGCGTTTTGTCTCCGCCTCGAGTGGTTCTCCCGACGTCGCGTTATCTGTCTTAGGCGCCCTTTGTCGTCTTAGGGAAGGACTCTGTCGGGAGCGCGAAGAACCTTCCCTCCTACGAATATTCTGGCGGAGGCCATGCAGGACCTTCCCTCCTACGAATATTCTGGCGGAGGCCATGCAGGACCTTCCCTCCTACGAATATTTCTGGCGGAGGCCGCAGGACCTTCCCTCCTACGAATATTCTGACGGAGGCGCGCAGGACCTTCCCTCCTACGAATATTCTGTCGGAGGCGCGCAGGACCTTCCCTCCTACGAATATTATGACGGAGGCGCGCAGGACCTTCCCTCCTACGAATATTCTCTCGGAGGCGCGGCGTGGGTGTCGCTTCAAGGGAGGCGCCGGGAAGGGCCCAGATCGTCTTACTTTCCAAGACGAGGACATAACACGAAGGAGAATGTGGGTGAAGTACCTTTCACGAGGCTAATTAGGTGGGCCTCGAGGACGGCGTTGAGGCTCGAGAGGGGGAGGGTCTCGAGTATTTCTCGGGGAGGGCGCTCGAGGATCGCTCTGGCGGAGTCGAGTGTTTTCTCTTCTGTGACGTCTTGGCAGGAACAAAGTGCGATCGGACGGACGGACGGTGGGAAGTGCCTGCCGTCCGGAAGTGCAGTGTGGGAACGGGCCGTGACGCGTCCTGCATGGCACGGGGGGGGGGTGAGGACGGGGTGTGGAGTTGGGAGTGCTAGAGAGGGAGGGGTAATGGTGACGTAAGGAGGGGTGGGGAGGATGGGGAAGGGTAGGGGAGGGGGTGGAGTTGAGTAGGGGGAAGGGGGATGGAGTAGGGTAGAGATGGTGGGGGTGTGAGAGGGGGCATGGGGAGGGGGAGCATAGGATCGGAATAAGAGTAGGGATAGAGGAGGGAGTGGGGGGTGAGATGTGCATGACGGCAATAAAGGCCAGTGACGTGCATGACCATTCGGAATATTTTAGGAAGCAGATGCGCAGCGTGAGAAGGACTCGGCGGGAAATCCTCCGACAGGGCGGGAGTCTGGAGAGTGCGTGCGTGCGTGCGTGCGTTCGGGGCTCGGGTCGCTGGTAATTTACAAGTTGTATTTATGCATGCATTTATTCCGTTATGAATTTTGAAGAGGGAATTTACGTAATGGCGGTCTCTCCTACCCTTCTTCCTGTCCTTTCTCACAGGGGCGTCAGATCCTGTGTCCGGCGCGTCAAAGCTACACAAAGATTCACGCCCGCACGCACGCCCACGCCGGATTTTATCGTCGTCCAGCTTGGTTCCAAGCCCCACCCCCTCCTTCCCTTCACTCTCACCTCCTTTCTTCTCCCGTTTCTCTCTCCTTCTTCCCTCCACCTACCAGCCCCCTCCTCCCTATTCCCCCAAGTTCATCCTCCTCCTATCTCCTTACCCTTCTTTTTCTCCAGCCTCCCCCCTTTCTCCTCCACCTCCTCCCTTTCCCCCATTTCTCCCCCCTCCTCCCTTTTCCCCCATTTCTCCCCCCCTCCTCCCTTTCCCCCATTTTTCCCCCCTCCTCGCTTCCCCCATTTACCCTTCCCCTTTTCCTCTCCACCTCCCCCCTCCCCCCCATAAAGATCCGCTCGTATCCGCCGCGAGTTTACGAGTCCCCAGCCTCGCCCCCCCCCACCTCTCTCCCCACCCCCTCCCCTCTCCCCCCCCCCCCACCCCCCGCCCGCCCGACCGACCGACGACGTTTGGCTTCGGGTATTTTGCTTGGATTTCCGAAGGCGCTGTTTGTTTGCTTCTTCGGAGGGAAAAGTCATTTGCTGTCGGATTTATTGCGTTTTAGAGCGGGCGTTTTCATTCGTCCGGGCTGGTTGAGGGAGGTTGACGGACGGTGTTGGTTTGTTTTGGTTTGGAGAGGGTGGGGGGAGGGGGGAGGGAGGAGGAGAGGAGAAGGAGGAGAGAGGGAGGGAGGGAGGTCAGAGGGGGAGAGGGAGGAGGGAGGGAGAGAGGAGATGAGAGAGAGAGAGAGAGAGAGAGAGAGAGAGAGAGAGAGAGAGAGAGAGAGAGAGAGAGAGAGAGAAAAGAGAGAAAGAAAGAAAGACAGAAAGAATGAGGCTTTTTGTTGGGGGATGGTGAGGGGAGGGGAAAGAGTTTGTTTGGGGTGCGAGGCTCATGTCTTCTTTGGGTCGAGTGTTTGGGGAAGGGAGGTTTACGCAAAGTGGAGGATATGACTTATGGAAGGTTTTTTGTCGTGACTCACTCTCTTCTCTCTCTCTTTTTCCCTTCCTTCCTTCCTTTCCTCTTTCTTTTTCTTCCTTCCTTCCTTCTTTCTTTTTCTTCCTTCATTCCTTACTTCTTTTTCTCCCTTCATTCCGTACTTCTTTCTTTTCTTCCTTCCTTTTTCTTTTTCTTTCTTCCTTATTACATTCGTTCGTTCCTTCCTTCCGTTCTTCTGTCCTTTTTCCTTTCCTTTTATCATTCCTTAGGTATTTCTCTTTTTTTCCTTCATTCATTCTTCTCCTTTTTTACTGTTGCTCTCCAGGCCCTTCTTCCTGGAATGATCATTGTCATATTTTTGGTCTTGCTTCTTCCTCTCGTCTCCTTACTCGAACACTCTGTTACCCTTTCTTCCGCTTCCCCCTTTTATCCGCCCCACTTAGCCATGCTTTCACCCCCTCCTTGCTATTTTCTCCTTTTATTATCTCCTCTTCTCCCTTATCCTCTCCTCTCCTCTTTCCCCTCACCCTTCTCCGCTTCCTCCTCTTTCCCGTCTCCCCTCTCTCCTCTCTCCTTTTCCATCCCCCATTTTTGCCCTCGCCCCCCCCCTGTTACCCCTTCCTCCAAGACGCTTCCCCTCATCATTTTCTCCCCTTATTTTACCTTTCCCTGTTCCTCTTCTCTCCCCTTTTTATCGCCACGCTTAGCCACAGGTTCAACCCCCCCTTTCCAACCCTCTTTTACCCCCCTTAGGCCCCCTCTCCCCCTCCCCTTCCCCTTCCCCCCCCCCTTCCCTCTCCTCCCCGGCCTCCTCTTTTAAGGTCTGTTTTCTCGACATTCCTCTTGGAATTCCTCTTCGTTATGCTCCGCGTCTGTCATCTCCTGTTCTTCCCACCTTTCTTTCCGTGCCATTTATCTTCTCTCTTTCGCTTCATCCACGTCTCCTGCAGAGGATTGTTTTTCACTTTTCTCTCTCTCTCTCTCTCCCTCTCTTTGTGCTTCGATTGTCATATATATATTTTGTCTAGTTCGTTTTTGCGTTCTCCCTTTTTTCGTCTATTTCTTTTTTCTTTTTCTTTTTACTGTATTGGAGTTCTTTTATTATTATTCGTCATTTGGTATTCATTCTTGGTATTTCTTTTTGTCTTCTTATTCATGTTTCCTCCGTCCGCCTCTTCGTGCGCCGCCTTCTGTATCCTAAAGTATCCTGTTCGGTGCCATCGATACCCCTGGCTTGCTTGTGTTTATTTTCTCTGACGCCTCTCCTGTCTTTCTCTTTTCTCGTCCGATGGTCTCCTCTGCTTTTCCTCTCTGGTTATATGTATGTATTATATATACGCTCACACGCACACGCACACGCACACGCACACGCACACGCACACGCACACGCACACACACACACACACACACACACACACACACACACACACACACACACACACACACACACACACACACACACACACACACACACACACACACACACACACACACACACGTGTATATATCTTCCTTGTCTCGTTTTCTTTTTCTCTTTCCTTCTGCCTCCCACTCTCTTCGCTTCGTCTCGGCTCTCTCTCTCTGTCTTGCCTCCGTTTTTCCGCTTCTCTTAATGAGCCTCGGGATAGAAATTTACTGGTGTGCCGCTTTCTGTAAATTATCGTTTTCCTTTCCTTCCCCTTCCATTCGTCTTTTATTTCGTCTCTCTTTCGCCTTTGTGGTCATTTTTCATTTTGCGGTTGTTGTGGTATTCCTTTTATCGGGGTTGGGGTGTTAGGGAATTAACGTTTTAGGGGGCTATGGGATGAACGTTTTTTAAGGTGAACGTATTTTTTGGGTTCTTAGATGAACGTTTCTATGGTTATTTGATGAACGTTTCTTGGGTTTGAACGTATGTAGGGTTATTTGATGAACGTTTTCTTAGGCTGAACATTTCTAGGGTTATTTCATGAACGTTTTTTGGGTTATTTAATGGACGTTTCTTGGGCTGAACGTTTCTTTGGTTATTTGGTGAACATTTATAGGATTTTTAGATAAACATTTCTCAAGTCAAAGATTATTATTTCTTTGGCTTTTAGATGAAAAAAATCGACCATGAGATGATTTTTTTCAGCCATTAGAGAGACATTTCTTTGGTTTTCAAATAAACATTTCTAAGGCTATTAAATGGAGCGTGTAATGGTTGTTTTGAGATGTTTCTCTTCGTTTATTTTTGTTTTTTTTTTCTTGTTTACTTTCTGCTCTCCTTTTTTTTTTTTTTTTCTTTCCATTCTCTTCCTCTTTCTTCCTTCCCCTTCTTACCCACTGATTATTCTTATTCGCCCAATATGTCTGATTCTAACTATGGGCTAGATTTCTATTTCATCTGCTTCTTCTTCTTCTCTTCTTTATTTCTTCTTTTATTCGTCTCCTTCTCTTCTTTGTTTTCTTCATCTTTTATTCATCATCTCTTCTTGTTCTTCATCCTCTTAATCATCATCATCATCTTTCCCCCTTTTCCTCTTTACCTCCTTTTCGTCTTCATGTTCACACTTATTTTCCTCCTCTTTGTCTTTATCTTCACCCTTCCTTTCCTCCTTCATTTTCCTCGTGCCTTTCCCCACCCTGCTGTTCGCCGCCCCCTCGCCAACTATTTTAGTGTTACAGCTGTCTTGGGACCCGCCCTCCTCACGCCCGCACGCCCTCACTTTATCCCTCCCCCGCCCTCCTTCCAACTTCCCTTCCTCCCTTCCTCCATCTTCCTTTCCGCTCTCCCTTCCTCCCTCTCTCTCTCTCTTCCAACCTCTTTTCTCCTTAACCTCCGCTCTCCCTCTCTTCTGCTTTTTCTTCTTTCCAGATATCCCTTCCTCCCACCCTCCACCTTCCCTCCGTGCCCTCCAATCTCCTCCATTGCTTTCCACCTTCCTCCCTCCTCCCTCTCCTTCCTACCCTTGCCCTCCCTCCTTCCCTCCTTCCTCCCTCCTCTCCACCTTCCTTCCCTCCCTCTTCTCCACTTCCTTCCCTCCCTCCCTCCAACCTCTCTCCCTGCCTCCCTCCCTCCCCTCCTCCCAGATCTCCAACCTCCCTCTTACTTCCCCCTGCAGACTAACCCCCCCCCAACCCCTCCCTCCCTGTACCCTTCCTTGCTGGGTATCCTGGGCATCATTTCACCGTGTTTGATGGCATTGGTGAAGCCTTTCGAGGTAGTCATTTCGAGTCATCGATGCCCGTGGAATTTCCCCTTGTTTGGTTGGTTGGTGGGTGGGTGGGTAGGTGGTAGATGGGTGGGTAGATGGGCGGTGAGTGGGTGGGTGGATAGGTGGGTTGGTTGGTTGGTTGTTGCTTGGTTAGTTGGTTGTTTGCTTGTTTGTCTGATTGTCTTGCTTGCTTATTTTGTCGCTTTGCTTTCTCGTGTGTTTAGAGTGAGAAGTCGCTGTTTGCTTACTCCCAAGTTGCTTGATCGCTCAGTTGCCTTCTTGGTTGTGTACTTGCTTGCGATGTGTCGTGGGCGCCGCGCACTCCCGCCCTCGCCCTGGGTCTCGAGATTGCTTTCGAGACGCGCCGAGTGTGGGTGCGCGGCGGATCAATTGCTTAATGCCTCGAATCACGCACGCTGTTCCTTCATTGTGCTGGTTCGTGATTGCGCCTGCGCGTATGTGTGGGGGTGATTTTGCGTGTGGTGGGAGGGGAGGGGGCGTCCTTTGTGTGGGTATCTGTGTGTGTGTGTGGGGGGGGGTGAATTTGTGCTGTGTGTTGAGGATTTTGTGTGTATATGTATGCGTAAATGTGTGTACGTAAACTGTTTTGTGTGATTGTTTGCCTACGTCAAGTGTGTGTGTTTTTATGGAACGTTTACACGTATATATATGTCTGTGCGTGTGTGTGGTTGAAATAACATTGGATACATCCCCTGCCCCCGAAAAAGTTGGCTCCGCTCGAGTGAGTTATGCTCTTCATTTGTCATTGTAGCGCGGTGCGGGGAGTTCGGGACAAAAAACGTTTTAGTCGAACATTTGTTGGACTAACTGCCCGAATCAGCTTTGTCTTGCGTTTGTCCAGACCCTTTGAAAAAGGAGCAAGGCCCGGTGTCTTCGGCGGGCCTCGTGCAAGGCGCTGCGGTGCGGAGAAATCGACCTTTTTGGGCGGTTAATAACGATGGTGATAGCAGATGTGGTTGAATAGAAACGTTTGTGGGCGTTTACCCCCAGGGCGGATCTAGGCGCGGGCGCTGCTGGCCCTCGATGGGTAGTTGTTTTAGGGCCGTCCCTGGGGGCGTGGCGAGAACCTGCGTCGCCAACCCTGCAAGTACACCCTTCAGACGTCCAGTAATGGCGTCCAGTAGGGAAGAGGGGCAGCGGAAAGGGGTTAGAGGGTTGGGGAAGGGGTTAGGGAAGGAGGTTACCGAAAAGGGGGCAGCGGAGACGGGGTTAGTGAAAGGGGGGCGGCAGAAAAGAGTGGTTAGAGGACTGGGGTTCGAAAACGGGGGTTGGGGGTCGGGATAAGGGGGTTGAGGGGGATGGGGCTGCAGGGAGAGGGTTGTAGACCGGTGTGAGTAATGTTTCGTGGCTGTGTTTGATGTTGACGTTGCGGCAGCGGGCGGGCGGGCGAGGTTGCCGCTACAGTTGCTCGATGGCGGCGGGGTGGTGGTGGTGGGGGGGGGGTTGTCGGTGTTTTCGTCCAGGTTGATTTTAACGGCTTTTTTATTTGTGGGGAAAGTGTATCAGACCTCCGCTGCATGTGTGTTTATGTGTGTGTTAGTGAGAGATTGTGTGTGGGAATGAGAGCGGGTGGGTGGGAGTGGGGGTGAGAGTGAGAGCGGGAGAGTGGGATTGGGAGAGGGGTTGGGGTGGGAGTGAGAGTGAGTGCGTGAGAGTGAGAGGTTGATTATAACGGCTTTGTGTTTATTTATGGGAAAAGTTATAACTAGTGTGAGTGAGAGCGTGAGAGTAGGAGTTAGAATGAGAACGAGAATGAGAGTGAGAGTGAAAGTGTAACGGGGAGAGAAATAAAGAAAAGTAGGAGAAAGAGGAGAGAGAGAGAGAGAGAGAGAGAGAGAGAGAGAGAGAGAGAGAGAGAGAGAGAGAGAGAGAGAGAGAGAGAGAGAGAGAGAGAGAGAGAGAGAAGTAGCAGTAGTATCGATTCCCCATTCGATAAGCCACGTCAGAAAGGAGAATCGCCCTGGGCCTTTCTTATCGAATGTTGAATATCCTTCTGGCGCCGTTGGCCGGGTTGGAAAGGAATGGCTTGTGTTAGCGTCCGATCGGATGTACATGTATATATTTTACATGTGTGTGTGTATGTGTGTGTATAGTCGTGTGTGTGATGCAGGGTGTATATATAGCCCTCCACGCCAGCTATACAAGCAGAAAATGTGGCAGGGTATCACGTCTGAATTATACCACGGTTCTCCCTTTCACAACGCGTCACGGCTGCCTTCCTTACACGGCCCCGGGAAATATCCGAATATTGGGTGCGATCTGCAGTATCATTAAATATTTGTAGCGCCTGCCGGGTGCCGGAGTGATCGCATTTGCTCTACGCTACATTTAACGGTCGAGTGGGGCTACTGCGCGCTCGGGGTGAGAAATTCTTGCCTGCGCTTTCACACTTGTGTTCCCTCTCTATTTGCTCATTTATTCACTTGTTTTCTACACTTTTTTGTATTTCTTATCTCCCTTTCTCTTTCCTTTTTTATTTTATTTCTAAGGGTTATCTCCAACTTCATTTTCTATTTCCTCCCTGTCTTACTCTCTGTCTCCCTTCTTCACTTTTTCACCATTTCTCAAATTCTCTTCTGCTCTCTCATCCCTTTCCTTACTCCCCATCCCCCAACTCGTGCTACCCCCCCCCCCTCCACTCGCGAGCAGACGGACAGAGGGAAATGATCCTTAAGAGAGACTCCGCCATGCACGCAGCGCCATGCTTCAATGACCGCGACCGCTTTCATATCCGAGGCTCGGGTATTTCGACGGGACTGTGGTGGTTATTGTTGTTTGTTTATTGTCCTTTGAATTCCAAATAACATTGTTCCATTCTCCGTTCGAATCCGTATCGAACGCAATATTGAATGAAAGGATTCGGACGCGTGGTCTATACTCCGTTCGAATCCGAGAGTCGAACGCAATACTGAAGGAAAAGATTCGGACGAGTGGTCTATACCTCATTCGAATCCGAGTGTCAAACGCAATACTGAAGGAAAAGATTCGGACGAGTGGTCTATACTTCATTCGAGTCCGAGTGTCAAACGCAATATTGAATGAAAAGATTCGGGCAGGTGGTCTATACTCAGTTCGAATCCATGTCGAACGCAATATTGAATGAAAAGATTCGGACAAGTATTCTACACTCCGTGCGATTCTGTGTCGAACGCAAAACTTAGTGAAAAGATTCGGACAAGTGATCTGCACTCCGTTCGATTACGAGTGTCGGACGCAAAATTCAATGAAAAGATTCGGACAACTGCTCACACACGCGGTCACGGAGTCGGACAGGTCGATCGGGTGCTGAGTCACGGAGCATTTTATCCAATGGCGGGATAACACGTGCTCGCCCTTCCTTCATCGCAGGTCCTCTTCGCTTTGAATAAGGCAGTTAATGAGAGGGGGAGGGAAAGGGGAGGCAAAAAGGGAGAGGGAAGGGGAAGAAGGAAGGAAGGGAGGGGGAGACGGAGTAGGAGTGGGAGTGGGAAGGGGGAGGAGGGAGGGGAAGAGAGGGAGAAGGGGAGGAAGAGTGAGAGTGAGAGTGAGAGCGAGCATGAAAGGGAGAGTGAGAGAGTGAGGGTACCAGGGGAGAGGAGGAAGGAGGGAGAGGCAGATAGGAGAAGGGGGTGGAGCGAGAGGGAGTAAGAAAGAAAGAAAGAGATAAGAGAATGAAAATGAGCGAATTCTTCGCTTTACACACCGGTGTTAATGGGCCAAAGATCCTTTGCTTTTTTGTCACTTTCTCCGCCGTTCTCACTCTTCCATGGAGACTGCTGTCCTTTCGCAGCCTGATTTGAATACGCTTTAATGATGTTCACAGTAGTATTCGGTTTTATTTCCATTTATCTATCTATCTGTCTGTCCGTCCGTCTATCTATCTGTCTATCTATCTATCTATATATCTATCTATCTGCTGTTTATCAATCGTAGGGTTTGAGTTGACATTTCGGAGCATTCAGGCGACTGGGATGTCAACCGATATGAACAAAATACCAGACCTTTCGCAAGGGCAGACGTCACCGCCCTTGCTGCAGGAAACCGTGACTAATACTTTCCCGCGAACATCCTTCCCGCCCTCTGTTGGCTGCTCCTTTCGATTGAAACGTCTCCGGGGGATCAATGTCGCGAAAACGGGGTTGAGTGCAAGTCATTATTAGGATGATGTGCCTAGCGATCGTGATTGACAGGCTGGTGGAGGGGCGCCGACGTGAGGGGGGCTGTGAGGGAGCTATGAGGTGGCCTCGTTGCTCATGACCGCATGGCACGGTTAGTTTTCCGGGCATGTGACATGTGGTGTGAAGTTCAGGATGTGCGCGCATTTGAGAGCAGATAAAACAAAGCGTTTTGACTAGAATAGGATTGATGATGTAATGTGACGAGCTATCACGCGGTCCTCGTCATGTGTCTTTCTTTAGCTTTATGTGTATATTTTAATTTTCTTTTTAAAGTGTCATGAAACCGTGATTGTGCTTGGTGTAGTCATCATTTGGGTTTCGTGTATAACTGTTCGTAGGTGACGTGGCCATGAGGTGGTGATTATGTGAACATGTGGCGATTTAACGGTCTTCGTGAACTTTTAAAGCACAAAAAGGAATGTGCTTGTGTAAACAGAAGTTAGATATATACAACAGAAATATTATAAATCTAAACTAGAAATCAAAGTCCTTGTATTTTTTCATTTAAATTTCATATAGGCCTACAATGAAGTAACAAACTCGTTTTGACCTTCAAAAGACTAAATCCATTCTCGACTCTATAATTAACCTGCGCTCATAGAAAACGTTACACGTCGTTAGTCATTTGTCTCGAGTGGCCACGCCCACAATGTCGGTTAGGTTAGCTGAATGGGTAGTTCCTCGATCTAACTATTTAATTTTTAGCCTTTCTTAGCTGTGCGTAGGATTGGATTACCTTTTTAAAACAGATCATTAAGTCATAAGGTGAACTTATTAAAGGTGTGGGTGTTAGCTGTGATTTGGTTGTGGCATTTGTCCCAAGTGGGATTGATTGTGCGAATAGTGGTTTGAATTTTGTGGCACGCGAAGAGCAGGGAGTACTTGGGGCTAATTGGGAGCAGGTGCAGCGGGTTATTTCAAATGGATCTTTCTTTTCCTTTTCATTCTTTCTTTTCTTTTTCATCACTGGGGTCTTGAAAAGAGTTTTCTGATTGTTGTCAGTAACGTTATATCAACAAATCTTTAAATCTACGATTATTGTTAAGATTGTTTTTAGTCCTGTTAAGTATGCTTTGTCCTACCTTTACGTTTTGTGTGTATGTATATATGAATATTTGTATGTATGTGTGTATGTATGTATGCGTACATTTGTGCATATTTGTCCATATATTTATTTACACACCGCTGCGTGTTTGCTTTTTGTGTTTCTTTATTTTCCTCCCATTACTTCCCGTCGCTTTCCCTCCTTCAGTCCCTTATCCTCCCTTTCTCCCTTCCTCCTTTGTTTATTCCATATCCCCATTGCCTTCTCCGTGTCCTTCGCTGTCGCCGCCTCATTTCCGCATTCCGACGGCCTTTTCCTTCGCTACAATGACAACGTGCGTATCCTGTGTGTCTGTTTGTCCTGCGATTCACTTGAGATTATAATTACGTTGTTGTTATCTCCCTCCCTACTACTCTCTCTTTTGTTTGTTGGATCATGGTCCTCTCTTTATTTGTTTGTATGTGTCTTTCTTTGTTTTTGTCTTTCCTTCTCTTTCGCTTTCTCTTTCTCTTTCGCTTTCTCTCTTTCTCCTTCGATTTCTCTCTCTCGCTTTCTCTCTCTCTCTCTCTCTCTCTCTCTCTCTCTCTCTCTCTCTCTCTCTCTCTCTCTCTCTCTCTCTCTCTCTCTCTCTCTCTCCTCTCCTCTCTCTCTCTCTCTCTCTCTCTCTCTCTCTCTCTCTCTCTCTCTCTCTCTCTCTCTCTCTCTCTCTCTCTCTCTCTCTCTCTCTCTCTCTCTCTCTCTCTCTCTCTCTCTCTCTCTCCCTCTCCTCTCCCTCTCCCTCTCCCTCCCCTCTCCCCTCCCTCCCCTCCCTCTCCTCCCCCAACCTCCCTCTCCTCTCCCAACTCCTCTCCCTCCCTCCCTCCCTCCTTCTTATCTCCCTCCACTCTTCCTCTCCCTCTTCCTTCTCCCTCCTCTTTCTCCCTCCCTTCTCCTTTCCCTCGTCCCTAGGGTTGGGGATTGGCGGGTGTTACAAGTCTATTACACACAGTGACGCGCTTCTGTGAGGAATAATAATGTGACAGGCGACAAAAAGTGAAGGGGAGGAAGCAAAAAGGAAAAAAAAAGACAGATAAGAGACAGACAAGTGAGGATTGATGATACATAGGTAGATGTCAGCATAGGCCTATCAACTGTACTTTGTCTTGGCTCCCTCCCTCCCTCCCTCCCTCCCTTCCCTCCCTCCACTAGTTACCCATCCTCCCTCCTCCCTTCCTCCACCAGTCCCCCCTCCCTTCCCTCCCCCACTCCCTTCGCACATAGGTAGGCCTACCCGAGACTACGACCAGAGTCCCATTAACCGTTTCTTGAGGGAGGAGCCGATTGTCGGAGGCCTAGTCGTGATTGGGACGATTGTTCGTGGCGAGTAATGATTTTTTTTTTTACGATTAGAGAGAAGATACGGTGCGGTTATGAAATGGCAGATTTTTAATTATTATTTTCCTTTTGAATCCTTTTTTCTTCCTTCTTTTTCTTTCTGTTCATTGCGGCTGTTCTTATCATTAGGGTATTGTTAATGTGATTCATGTATAGGTTATCTGTGATATGAAGTGAATCCACACGCGTCGCCACCCTCTTCTCCGCCCCCCCCTCCTCGAAAAGAAAAAAAAAAAGACGCACATAATTTATGTACATAGGACTATGTGCCCACATTTCCTCGTAAGCAGGAATATGTCTTATACTTTTCTTTTGTTTTCCTGGCATTCCTGAGGCATATTCAGAGTCTGTATGTGGAGACGTTGTGTGTATATATATCGGACAAGGCTACAGAGTCAAGGTCAGACTAGTAATGACTAAAGACGTCAGCTTAATATAACCTAATTCTTGAACACAGCTTCTTGAGTAAAAAAGATAAATAAATGAATATTAACATTTGCATTATTTCTGCTTATGGACAGACCCAGTGACAAGGGCGCTGTGACTATAGCGTGCAGGAATGTGGAATCAAGTAACTTGTGGTGTGTGTGTGTGTGTGTGTGTGTGTGTGTGTGTGTGTGTGTGTGTGTGTGTGTGTGTGTGTGTGTGTGTGTGTGTGTGTGTGTGTTTGTGTGTGCGTGTGTGCGTGTGTGTGTGGTGTGGTGAGTAAGTGTGCGTGCATGCGTAAGGACCCGCGCGTGTGTAAGTCCTTCAGCCGCCACCCTCACCTGTCACCTGGCCGTCAGCGCGTCTCGCCAGCGCTGTCGTCACCTGTCGTGTCGCGAAGCCGTGAGGAACCTCCCCCTCCCCCCCGCCCGACCCCCTCCCACCCCCGCCCCACGCCCGCCGTCACGCCGCGCCGGTCCCTCGCCGGGCATTGTTGCGGCGGCGATAAGCATCTCGCGTCGTGGCGAAGCGCGGCGCTTTTATGCTATTAAACCGCATTCGGGCCGGGGCGCTTTCGGCCTTCGTGGGCCTCTGTTTCTAGGCTGCGGTGGGCGGGGCGGCGGGCGGGCGGCGGGTGACATCAACGCCGGTTCTGGGGGCGTGACGTAACTTTAAGCGGAGTGGCACCGGATGGACGGCGGCGATCGCGTGTGCTTCCGGTCGTTCGGCGGAGTGCCTGCGCTCGAGTGCCAGGGGGGGGGAGGAGGAGAGGGTAGGGGGTGGGGGAGGAGAGGGAGAGGGAGGAGGAGGGGGAGGAAGAGTGAGAGAGAGAGAGGAAGGAGGAGAGGGTAGGGGATGGGGAGAGGGAGGGGGAGGGGGAGTCGTGGTAATAGTGTCGTGTCATGTTTCCTATTTCTTCTGTCGTCCATACTCGCCTCTTCTTATTAATATTGTTATTGTTATTATTATTTTTTTTTGGGGGGGGGCGTCTTCTTTCTCCTCTCTTCTCCTATTCTTTCATAAATCCTATTGCTTTTTTCGCCTTTCCCCCTGTTTTCCATTCCCTCATTCCATCTTTTCCTCTATGTCTGTTCTTTATTTTTTCTCTCTCCTCGCCTTATCCTTCCTCTTTTTCATTTGTTTTATTCACTTACATATTTTTTTTTTATATTTTCCTTCCTTTTATCTCTTTTTTCATTTATCCTTCTTTCCTCACCTAGGTTGTGGTCCCCTCATTCTCTTTCCATCTCTTCCTCTTTCTCTAACTTTTCTTCTCATACCTTCTCTTTCTCTCTCTCCTTAACAGAAATGTATTAGCGAAGATATACGAAAGCGAAATCAAAGAAAAACTAGTGTATTATACTAGGGATATTCATTTCTTCATTATACTTGAAATGTTTGAAGCTTTTTAAGTTTTTCTTGTGGTTCACTAGTCTTTTATTGCGTCATTATCGTTATCTTTGTCTCTTCCTATTCTGTATTATTTGTTTCTTTCCTTTTTTTCTGTTTTATTCCTAGCCTCTTTCTTTTTTTCTTGTATTTTTTGTCTTTTCTTATTTCTCTATTTTATGCTTTGCCTAATTCTGTTGTTGTTTTTATATATTATTCTTTGCCTTTGCCTTTGTCTTATTTCTGCCAACGTATATTTGCGTCTCATACATCGACTGTAGGGGGGGACCAGGGTAGGGGGACCAGTTTAAGAGGGGGGGGCTAGGGTAGAGTAGGAAAGGGGGTGGGGCACGGGGATAAGGGGGCCGGCTAGGGTGGAGTAAGGGTGAGGGAGGCCTGGGTGGAGGGAAGGGTGGGGGGGGGCCGAGGGTAGGATAAGGGGGGGTGTAATAAGGGGTGCACATACCTGGTCAGGGTGATGGATGGCATCCCGTCTTCTTTGGCTGGGCGGCGACCTTTGACCTTTCGCCGGAGGGGGGTGGGGTGGGGGTGTAGGCATGGGCATCGTCTTTATCTTCCTCCGTTCTCCGGTTTCGTACCCTTTCCTTATCTCCTTCTGTCTTTCCTTCCTATTTTTATTTTGTTTCTTTTATACGATCTGATTTATCCCTATTTTTTTTTTTTTCTTTTCGTTTATCTTTTTCTTCTCAATCTTTTTATCCGTTTTTATTTTTTTTTCAATTCTGTTTGTGATTTTGTTTATTTTCTTCTTTCTTCCAGTCACAATACTTTTCATTATTTTTCTTCTCTTCATCAACTGATTTTGTTCGTATCTTCTTCCCCTGTTCTTCCATTTATTTTTATTTTTCTCTTTGTTTACTTCTCGGTTTCTCTGCCATTTATTTTTTCGCTTCCACGCCTTCATTTTTATTCTTGCGTAATATTTCTTTCTTTCCATCTGTATATATTTTTTTAACTGTCGTGTCTTTTGATTCTCCCCTTTCATCTTCTCATTTATCAAGTGATTATTTTATTTTCGTTTTACTTATCTATTTCTGTATTTGTTTATTTATTTGTTTCCTATCGTAATTTTTAAAAATATCGATGCGTTTCCTACGCATTTACTTTTCGTTTTCCTCTTTTTTTTTCTTCCTTTGTTTCTTTTGCCACCCCGCTCTCCTCTCATTTTGTATGTTTATGTGCTTGTGTGTTTAAGCATTTCTTCCCATGGTTCATGACTCACGCATTTCTCCGTTCTCTCCCCACTTCCGCTGAGTCACTCATGCCCGGTGCCTTGTGGTCGCCGCGCCCCCGTCGTGTGGTGTCACCCAGGGCACGACTCCTCCCCCCCTTATGTTTCCTTTCCCTTTCCTCTCTTTTCCTCTCCTCCCCTCGCCATCTCGTCCTATCCCCTCCTCTCCTCCTCTTTCCTTCCTGTTCCTTTCCCTTCCCTTTCCCTTCTTCACCTCCTCGTCCTTTCCCCTCTCCTTTCTTCTCCTTCTTCTCTTCTCCCATTCATTCCCCCTCTCTTCTTCCCTTCCTCTTCCATCTCGTCCCCTCCTTTTCCATCTCCTGCCATGCCCTCTCCTCACTTTCCATCTCCCTCTCCTCCCTTCTTCTTCTCCCCCTTCTCTCCTCCCCTCCTCCCTCCCTTCCTTCTCCTCCCCTGCCCTCTCCCCCCTCCCCTCTCGTCCCCTCCCCACCCCCTGGCCCGCTATTGTTTCTCCTTGTTAGCAACACCGAGCGTGCGTGTGATATCTTGCGTTCTTGCAATTGTTAACGATTCGGCGGTTTGCAACAAGCGGTCTAGTGAGGAGGGAGTGCATTAGTTGCGAATTTTAGCGTCTCAACAGATATTTACGACCGTTTTCTTTTTGTTTCGTTTTGATTATTTATTGAATTGAGGTGCTGCGTATTCTCGAGGGTATGGATGTCGTCTTGTGAATTTATCTTTTCTCATCCTTTCAAGACAACATGAAAATGAAAATGAGAAAAGAAGAAAAGAAAAAATGAAAATGAGATTTAAAAGAAGAAAAGATTTTAAAAATGAAAATGAGAATTAAAATTTGAAAATGAATGTTTAAGAAAAGAAATCAGAATGAGAATACAAAAAAAAAAAACTTATAAGAACAGAGCAGAATAAGAATAAGAAAACAAACAAGGAAACAGATATACGGTTACTTCTGGCCACTCCCCGGAGCGATCCATGCTTTTTTTTTTCTTTTCTTTTCGTTTTTTCGTCTTTTTTTCTTTTTTCTTGAAGATGGTCACCGAGTTCGTGATCTTTAACTGGCGGTGGCATCGTCTGGCGGAGTCCGTCACGCGCGGCCCACTTCTGCTCTCCGCTTTGTTTATTATTGTTTTGGTTGTTGTTATTATGTTGTTTTGTTTGTGTTGTTATTTTGTTGTTATTGTTGTTGTTTGTGTTATTGTTGTTATTTGTGTTGTTTTTGTTGTTGTTTTGTTATTGTTGCTGCTGCTGCTGTTGTTGTTGATGATGATCATAGCGTTCTTGTGTGTTATTGTTTTTATTATTATGTTTTATTATTACTGATTATTAACGTGATCATCACTAACACTGTATCATTAGTATTTTATTATTATTGCTGCCATCATCACCCTCATGAAGTATCATTGCGCCGCGGCAGTTGACAATAGCCCCTCATAGGCTGGTCGTCTGGCGTAATGTTCTCGCGTGACAGGTCGTGACGGTAGTGCTTGGCGGGGTATTATACTGCTTTCTTATCGTCCGTCTCCCTCGAGGTGGGGGCTG
Source organism: Penaeus vannamei (assembly GCF_003789085.1). Classification (NCBI taxonomy): domain Eukaryota; kingdom Metazoa; phylum Arthropoda; class Malacostraca; order Decapoda; family Penaeidae; genus Penaeus; species Penaeus vannamei. The sequence continues at coordinate 183,264 of NW_020871423.1, read as the reverse complement.
GGGGTGGGGGGTTGATTAGGGTGGGGGGGATTGTTTGATTGGGGTGGTGGCGGGGTGGGGGAAGGGGGACGGAGTGTGGATTGGTTGATTGTTGTGGGGATAGGGTGAAGGGGGGGGGGGGGTGTTGATTGGCTGTTAGGAAGTGTTGCATAATTGCAGGACTCGCTACTTCTGCAAAACGTGCGGTTTACCAGCAGAGTGCTCATTAATGCCGCGCTGCACATGGCGCAATTGCATGCAACGTTACATGAGAGCCGTCGCTTGTGATGGGAGGCAGTGGAGGGCGCAGGCTGGAAGGCATGAATGAATCGCATGAATGGGAATGAGATTGATGAGTAATAGGCTGGCGAGAGAGGAGTAATGAGGGGTTTAATGAATGGAGGTGATCAAGAAGTGGAGTAGAAAATGGCACGAAGGAGAATGAATGTCTTCCTCAAAACGAGAGATGTATTTTGACAGGTTTCGAATGTATCTTCGCCGGAAATACACGCATTCGAAATCGGTTAAGTACATCTCTTGTATAGGAAATTCAGTCTCATTCATACTTTTTTTTACCTTTGTCGACATGAATACGCTTCTAGAAAACGACGAGGAAATGCATCAAAAGAAAAGGATGAGGAAATGTAGGAGTGGAAGTAGAGAAATGGGGAAAGTAGAAATGGATGGGATAGAAATTAAATAGCAGGAAATTTAGAAATGGAAATAGAAGAATTGAGAAAAGTAGGCATAGTAAAACAGAGATAGAGAAAAGACAGGATTATAGGAATTAAGATATAGGAATTCACAGAATTATCAATTCAAGCCCGAGAGAGAAAACGCAGAAGACATGAAAATAGGAACCGGGAAACATGGAAAGAAAAAGTAACGAGAAATAGAAGAAAAAATAAAATAAGAACGAAGGACGTATGAATTTGAGGAAAAGACAAAGAGGATAACTGGGTCTGGATATAGCAGAATGGGATGAGATCGTCTCTCCAAAGATAAGACGGTTAATCTTAGAACAAAGTCCGTAGAACAAATGAGAGCCCGATGTCTGGTTTTGCTAAAAGAGAAAAGGAAAATAAATCCAACTGGCGACCTATCATTTTTTTTACCATATATGTGGCCCAGGTTGAATAGGAGGTAAAAGGGGTTAAAACATTTGGTCAAGACATGGGTTCAAGATACAGAATAAAGGCATGGATTCAAGACATGGGCTTAAGACACTTAGGTTATATATATAGGGTTTCAAGACAGACGTAGGTTTTATATACGTTTCAAGATGCAGAATAAAGGCATGGATTCAAGACATGGGCTTAAGACATAGGTATATATATATGGGTTTAAGACTTAGGTTTAACATATAGGTTTCAGACGTAGGGTTAACATACAGGTTCAAGACAGGGGTTTAAGACGTAGGTTTAACATACGGTTTCAAGACAGGGGTTTAAGACGTAGGTTTAATATATAGGTTTAAGACAGAGGTTTAATATAGAGGTTTAAGAGTATAGGATCAAAATCCATAATAGGAAACAGGAATAACGAATAACCAAAAAAAAAAGACCATTTCAGAACTTGCTGTGCCCCTTCCCCCCCCCCCACTGGCACACGGGGAGGGGGGAGGGGATGGGCCTTGCAGCGAGTGCACAGCTGGCCGTGTTCATTGCCCTGCAACATTGCCTTCTTGTGCTGCCCGTCCGATCTCGTTGAATACGGAGGCGAGGGAGGCGAGGCACGGAATAAGAAGGAGGATGTGTGTGCTGTATGTGTTTAGATGCTGATGTCCGGGCGATCTGTCTTCGCTGAGTGTCTGCCTGTCTGCTTGGTTCTGGGTCTGGGTCTGTGTGTGTGTGACTGACTGACTGACTGACTGACTGTGTCTGTGTCTGTCTGACTGACAGATTTTTTTTGTCTTCCTCTCTCTTCTCTCTCTCTCTCTCTCTCTCTCTTCTCTCTCTCTCTCTCTCTCTCTCTCTCTCTCTCTCTCTCTCTCTCTCTCTCTCTCTCTCTCTCTGTGTGTGTGTGTGTGGTGTGTGTGTGTGTGTGTGTGTGTGTGCGTGTGGTGTGTGTGTGTGTGTGTGTGTGTGTGTGTGTGTGTGTGTGTGCGTGTGTTTTGTGTGTGTGTGTGTGTGTGTGTTTGAGTGTCATTCTCTCTCCCTCCCTCCCCCCCTCTCCCCCTCTCCTCTCTCACACACATTTTCTTTCGTCTATCTTAGCCCAGGGACCCGATAGAGCAAAGGGAAAGCGGGCAAAAACGCGGAACGTGCCATCGGAGGGAAAGAAAAGGGAGGTCTTCGCATGGCTCTCAAATACTTTTAAACTCCAGCTCTTATTTTTTTTCCTTTTATTTATTCCTTTTGTGTAAGTAGGTTTAAAAAAGGGCGCTTGGAGGTGTTTGCTTGCTTGTTTGTTTCCTTATCGGCGAGGGAGCGGGAGGGTGACGGTGAGGGACAGAGCGACGGGGAGGAAACCGTCTTCCTCTCTCTTTCTCTTTCCTTCATCTCCCGATTTCTCTTTCCTCTTGCTCTCATCACTCTTTCTCCCTCCTCTTTCATCTCCCTCTTTCTCCTCTGTATCTTCACCCTATCTCCTCTTCCTCTTCCCTTCTTTCGTGCTCCTATCGCTTTCTCCTCTGTTTGTATGGGTAGTTGGAGGGAGTGAGGGGAAAGAGAGAGGGAGGGAGTGAGGGGAAAGGGAGAGGGAGTGGGTCCCTCTAACGACCCCTCCCCCCCCCCGTGCAACATCGAGGGGTAAAGCTTTTTGTTTGTTTTTGTTGACTTTGCTTTTCTCACTGGATTGCGCAATTGCAAGGGACAGTGTGCTCGGTAGGGCGTTTTCGATGCCGTGCAAATCTGTCAGTTGAATTTTCCTTGATGATTATGAAGATAATGAACGATGGTGATGGTGGTGGTGGTGTGGTGGTGATGAATGATGAATGATGATGATGATGATAATGAAAAGGAAGATGATGATGAGGAGGAGGACGATAACGATGATAATGGTGATATTATGGTCATAATGTAGATAATTATGAAAATAACAATGATCCTGATCACGATGATTGTAATAATAATAATAATAGTGATATTAGTAATAGTGATAGTATTAATGAGGGATAGTATTAATGATTATAGTCATAATGAGGATGAGGATGATCACGAAGACGACGATAACGACGACGATAATTGTAATGCTGATTACAACAACATCTCGGAGTACTTAAAGAGGACGGCATTTGGCGACGCTGCAGAGATGGAGGGGGTGGGGACGGTGGGGGGTGGGGGTGGGGGGCTGCTTCTCCCGCCTTGTTTCCGACGCCGAAGAATCTCTCTTGTTATTCCGTTTCCGATTTGATATTTTTTCCTTTCTTTTTGTTTTTTTTTTACTTTTCTTCTTTTTTTTTTTTTTTCGACGAGGAGTGGCGATCGGTGTGGTGGAGGGAGTTGGGGTGGGGGGTTGGGGGGGTACATGGTCTGCCGGGTTGGTGTGGTGGAGGAGATCGGCTCGTTATTGCAGCGCTGATTTGCGGCAGCTGGCCCGGTCGTTATTGCATGCAAAGTTGATAGGGCGCAAAGGGTCGGCTCGTTATTGCAGCGTGGGTGCGGTGCGTCTGATCTACTCGTTCATTGCAGGGTTTATTTGTGGATTGGTTCGTTAGTGAGCGTTGGTATATGGCAACCGGTTGGCTCGTTATTGCAGCATTTACTTATGATATCGGATTCGCTCGTTATTGCAGCCTTGGTTTATGGCGTCTTCGCTTATGGATTCGCTCGTTATTGCAGCCGGCGTCTGGCTCGTTATTGCAAGCATTTATGCATGACAACGGATTGGCTCGTTATTGAGGTACATATTATGGCAACGCGTTATCTCGTAGGTGCTTGCGGGGGTTATTGCTCGAGACGAGGTGCTTGCGTCCGGGACCGAGGCTGAAGGAGGAAGAAAGGAGCCTGCTTGCTCGCCTCCTGGAATGCGGTTGCCGGGTTTCTCTCTCCTCCCGCGCGGTCGGTCGGTCGCTGCGCCTCATTTGCGGTTTGCTTGCTGCGTGGCGGAGGCGCGGGGTTGGGGGGGGGGGGCGCACGCAGGGAGGCGGACACGCACCGGCGCACGCATGTATTCTCTCTGTCTCTGTTCTCTAGCTCTGTGTCTCGTTCTGTCTGTCTGGCTCTGTCTCTGTCTCTCTCTCTCTCTCGCTCTCTCTCTCTCTCTCTCTCTCTCTCTCTCTCTCTCTCTCTCTCTCTCTCTCTCTCTCTCTCTCTCTCTCTCTCTCTCTCTCTCTCTCTCTCTCTCTCTCTCTCTCTTCTCTCTCTTTCTCTCTCTCTTTTCTCTCTCTCTTTCTCTCCCTCCCTCCTCCCTCCCTTTCTATCCGAGTCTCCCTTTCTCCCACTCCCTGTCCCTTGCCATGGTTTTTAGTCATTATATATATTAAATAACAACTGCTTACGGACTGTCTGCAGGCGAGGGGCCCATAGTACCCGCGCCGAACTTTTTTTTTCTTTCTTTTTTTTGAGCCTAGAAAAACGAGGGTTTGAGTGCTTGTCTGTCGTATTTGGTCGTTTTCGGGGGTCGGTCGCTTCGTCCCTGGCAGTCGTGTTGAGGAAGGTTAGGGTTGCGAAGGATCGTTGGGTGGGGGCAGTTTGGAAATCTGTGTAATTCTGCTTTTATTTATTTGCTTATCTTTTATTGTTTTTATTGTCTTCTTCGTCGTCGTCGATGTCGTCATTGTTGTTGTTGTTGTTGTTGTTGTTAATGTATACTGTATATTTATTCATTTTGTGTAATCCTTTTTTCTAGATCTTTGATTTCAGTTTCTCTGATATCTTATGACTTATTGTATATATAATCCAAAAATCGTATATATATGTTGTGGGATTAAAAAATCCAATATTTGCCGTAATCCAGCGACTGTTTTAGTGTAATCCTACGATTTTTTTTTTTTTTGAGTATATCCCTATAAAAATGTAGTCATGTTCTTTTTCAAGCGCATTCTCCGTCCCCCGCGAAGCCAGTGTTCGCCATTGTGTAGAAAAAAAACTCGTCCGGATTTGTAGAATCTGGCTTTAGTGACGATGCGGATTATTATGGACAGCTTGGGGTTGGCTAAGTGAGTCCCCGGATGTTTTCAAAGGCCCATAATTGCACAAAACGGCCGAGATCTCGCATGTGTCAGCAGCTCATATAAAGGTTCATAGCAGTATATTTTCTGCGTCTGCTGGGACATGAGGCGCGGCTCTGCGGCGGCCTGTCGGCGTACCCCCCCTGGGAGGCTTTTATGAGGGGGTACGCACTGCTTTATCTTCTTTGGATTTTTTTCTCTCTTTTTGAACTCTTCCCCCTCCTCCTTCCCTTCCTTTCTCTCTCCTTCTCTCCCTTTCTCTCCCCCTGCCTTACTTTCCCACTTTCCCTCTGCCTCTGCTTCTCGTTCCCCTCCCTCCCCCGCTCCATCTTCCCCCATCCCTTCTTGCTTTTTCCTCTTCCTTCCTCCTTCTTCTCCTTCCTCCTTTCTTCTCTTCTTCCTTCCTCCTTTCTTCTCTTCTCCCTTCTTTCCCCTTCGCCTTTGCTTCTCCAGCATGCTTCGTATTTGCTTCATCGGCTTCTATACGCCTTGATTCCTTCCCAGAAATCAAAAAGAAAAAAAATGTGTGTGCGTGTGCGTGTGTGTGCGTGTGCGTGTGCGTGTGCCTGCGTGTGCGTGTGCGTGCGTGTGCGTGCGTGCGTGCGTGCGTGTGTGTGTGTGTGTGTGTGTGTGTGTGTGTGTGTGTGTGTGTGTGTGTGTGTGTGTGTGTGTGTGTGTGTGTGTGTGTGTGTGTGTGTGTGTGCGTGTGTGTGTGTGTGTGCGTGTGTGTGTAAGTGTATGGTGTTCATTTTTTTTTTCTACTTTTTTACTTACTGCTGGGGTTTGTCGCGATAAAAAGGAGGCCGAGAGCGCGTGTTATGGCGCGGAACGCACGCGGCAAATACAGGAGCCCTTTCCGTGTGTCATGTGCGTTTATTTATGTTGCTTCGGTGTCAGGATTTGTAATGGATGTACTGTAGTCTTGAGTTTGTATGGGTGCGGTGGGGGGGGGGTGAGGGGTGGGGGGGGGGTCGTGGGTGTGTTTGGTGGGCGTGTCGAGGGTGGATCTGCGTGAGAGTGGGAGTGTGTTTGCGTGTGTGAGTGTCTGTATTTTACCTGTACGTGTGCGTGTGTGCGTGCTGGCATGTTTTAGTGTGTGTGCTTTTATGTGTATGGGCGAGGCAGTGTTTGCACGGAGGAGGGTGTGGATGCAGAGGATCACATTATGCTTTCTTTCATGTTTTTCCCGTGTGTGCGTGTGCGTGTGTGTGTATGTGAGAGAAAGAGAAGGAGAAAGAGATAGAGAGAAAGATTGAAAAGGGGAAAGAGATGAAAAGAAAGAATCGAGAAAAGGGAAAGAAGCAGAGAAGTAAAAAAAACATGAAAAAGATAAAAATAGAAATTAAGATTAAATAAATGAAATGAGATCAAACCAGAAAGAGAGAGAGAGAGATTCGCCCTCGGAGAGCCCAGTTGACTCAGGGTGGAATTGGGGCGAGGCGCGGAGAAGAGTGTAAGGCGCAGGGGAGAAAAGGCCCGACGCCGTGGTCGTCCTGAGCGGCGGCTGGAAGCGCAGGTGTTCACTTCATGCACATTTCTTCACAGATGTCGAGCGAGCGTTGATTAAATATTTAAGCACATTAAGACCGTGCAAATATTGCCTGCCCCCACCTTCTCTCTCTTTTTTTACCTGTCTGTTTGTTTCTCTCTCTTCTTCTTCTTCTTCTTCTTCTTCTTCTTCTTCTTCTTCTTCTTCTTCTTCTTCTTCTTCTTCTTCTTCTTCTCTCCTCTCCTCCTCCTCCTCCTCTCCTCCTCCTCCTCCTCCTCCTCCTCCCTCCCTCCTCCTCCTCCTCCTCCTCCTCCTCCTCCTTCTCCTCTTCCTCCTCCTTCTCCTCCTCCTCCTCCTCCTCCTCCTTCTGCTTCTCCTCTTCCTCCTCTTTCCTCTCCTTCTTCTCCTCCTCTCTCTTCCCCTCTCTCTCTTTCTCTTCTCCCTCGCTCCTAGCATCAGCAACAGCAGGAGCAACAGCAGCCTCAGTGAGCAGCGTCGGGGCTGGGATTCTAAAGGAGAAAAACTTGCCGCAGTCTCCATTCACAACGTTCATCATGAAGAATGTATGGAGGAGGGTTGCCATTAGCGTAATTTCGGGGTAAGTGGGGGCGGCGGCGACGGCGACGGCGGCGGCGGCGGCGGCAGGGAGTGGACGGACAGGGCGCAACAGATAGCTTACGTGTGTGATTTACTTGTTTATTTTGTGTTTTATTGATTTAGTTTTTTTATTTGTTTATTGTGTGTGTTTGTTTGTTTGTTTTTTTGCTAATTTTGGAGGGGTTTAGCTTGTTCGTTTGTGGGAATGTGTGATTTAGATGTGTGTTTTTGAAAGTAGTATCTGATCGCTTTTTTTTCTTTTGCTTTTTGTGTGTCCGAATGCGTGGGATTATTTTTAATTAATTTAGAGTGGAATCAATCGCTTGTTTACGACTTCATCTTCTCGCAGTCGTGTCTAAGCGGTAATATTTTCAATTGTATTCTTCACGAAAACATATGTGGGACAGATTGAGAGAGAGATAAAGACAGATATGTAAACAGAGAGAGAGAGAGATGAATAAATAAATATATATGTATGTATGTATATATATATATATATATATATATATATATATATATATATATATATATATATATATATATATATATATATATATATATATATATATATATATATATATATATATATATATATATATATATATATATATATATATACATACATACAGAGAGAGAGAGAGAGAGAGAGAGAAGTAGAGGTAGAGAGAAAGAGAGAGGTGTCCTAGGTCCAGCTGGGTCATGTCGACGGGCCAAACTTAGTGCCTGACCTCAGCTTATAATAGACGCGGGTCACAGGTCACAGGAACGCGATGGGAAGATGGATGTGAGGGGGAGGGGGAAGGGGGAGGAGAGAGAGAGGGGAGGGGGGGGGTCGGAAAACAAGCACACAAGCAACGAGGCGGAGCAGGAGCAGTGCTTTGGAGGTCGAGCCGAGTGGGCCGGAGCTGGAATACGTCGCCTCATTAACTCCGGCCGGGTTATTAGATTTGCGACGGGGGCGCGGGCGGCCGGGGAGACTAGCAGCGCTCGGGCCTGGTTTAGTTAGGAAAGGGGGAAGAGGCGGGGAAGAACCTGGGGAGGGGGAAGCGGTGGAGCTTGAGGGAGGAGGGAAAGGAGGTGGGGCTGAAGGAGTAGGGGAAAAGGAGGAAAGGGGGGGTGGGGCTGAGGGAGGAGGGGAAAGGGAAGGGCCAGGGGGAGGGGAGGGGGAGCCCGAGGGAGGAGGGGAAGGGGGCCTTAGGGTGGAGGGAAAAGGGGAAGGGCCAGAGGGAAGGGGGATAGGGGGAGGTGCCTGGGGTGGGATGGAAAGGGGAAGGGTTGTCTGGGGTTATCTTGGGTGCGTGGGTGAAGGCTGTTTCCTGGGTTTCGGGTATCCTGCGAAAGAGATGGATGGGGAGGGGGAAGGAAAGGTAAGAAGGATAAGTTGGATTGGGAAGAGTAGGAGGAGGAGAAAGATGGAAAGAAGAAAAATAAAAGAATTAAACGTCGTTAAGTAAAGTTGAGGGGAAAGGGAAGAGGAGGTGAAGGTAAAGAGATAAGACGGATAAGAGGTGAAAAAAATCAGACAGATGGAAACGTAACAGGGGAGGAAAAGGATGGAAAGAGAAGCGAAAACAACAGAGGGGCGTAAAGGAGAACTCCCCCCTCCCCCCGCCCCCCATGCATAGGTGACGCAGCGCCTCGCACATTCTATTTATACAAGCCATCATATCTTCCTCCTCGAAGCCGCGATGCATTTAGCTCACGCCGTCGACGTTGCTGCGACTGAACAAATCGGCGCTCTTGTCTCGCGGCGAGGAAGTGCCCGTGGTGCCTGGGTGCCCCTCGCGCTGCCCTGAGTGGTCGCTGGCGCCTTCGGACAAGTGTTCCTCGCCGCCAAAGGTAACCTGCTTGAGCCATCTCCGCGCGGACGTCTGCCTCCTTGTCCGCACGCACGCCCTCATGCGCGTACGTACATGTGTGCACAATGGACCGTCTTATCTGCGCCGGGCCTTAAGTTAGCGGCAGAGGGTCATGGCAGCAGAGCTTTTGTTGAATGACAAGTGTTGATAAAATGACAGTGATAAACCTCTGCGTCTAATGGGTTTTCTTTTTCTGTCGATGATAGTGTTGCAGAAAGGGGGAAGTTGGCATCTGTCGCCTGCGCTAGAAGACGAGATATCAACATTGATTTTACTAATTTCATGACGACTTTTAATTAAAGTGAACTGCAATCCCAGACCCGTTACAATGGACCTGGCAGCCACAACAACGTGAATGCTAACGGTCGTTCAATCATTGTTGCTGGAGTGGCGCCATTCAGGGTCCTAAAGGTTAAGGCATTTAGCGTCATTGTCACGAGGGCAGTGCCAATGAGGTGCCGGATGCAGAGTCACTGCCAGCTGGCCAACGCTTGGACAGTGACTTTCTTTCTTTGATTGGGTAAATGAGTGTTTTGAGGGCGCTCTCTACTGTTCTACTTCTGCAAGGGTAAATGTTTTGTTCTGTAGAGACTAGAGAAAAAGAGAATTTATTATTATTATTATTATTTATTTATTTATTTATTTGAGTGTATAAGGTGCATGTGATGTGATTACCAAGGTTTCAAGATGAAGAAAGTCGTGATTTGGGCCACTCCCTTCCTCCTCCTCCTCCTCCTTCCGCTCTCTATTCCTCTCCCCTCTTCCTCTCCGTACCCCTTCCCATTTTCTCCCCATCTTCCTTCCTTCCGCTCCTTAGTCCATCCCCCTTCCCTCCATCTACCTCTTCCATCCCTTCCTTTCCTACTCTTTCCATCCCTTCCTTTCCTACTCTCTCTATCCCTTTCTTCTTGCTCTCTCTCCTCTCCCTTGCCTCTCTCTACCCCCACTCTACTCCTCCTCCCCCTTGCCTTCCGTCTACCCTCACCTCCCTCCTCCTCCTCCCTCCTTCCTCCACCTCCCTACTCCTCCTCCTCCTACCTCCCTCCTCCTCCTTCCTTCCTCCCTCCTCCCTCTTTAAACCCAACACCCACACACATTAATTACAAATGACCTTTCGCGCCCTGACCTCTTTTTCATTAAGGCGAACGCCCGTGCTAATTACCCCTCCGCGCGGTCACTCTGCGAGGCGAGGAGGCGCGTCCGTATATATATATTATTGGTCTAATGTATTTTCTCTCTCTCTTTGCAGGTGAGCCTCTTGGCGGCTGGGCTGGATGTGGTGGGCGGCGGCGGGGTGTGAGTAGGGTTCGTTTGTTTATTGACGCGAGGGTTGGTTTGTTTAAATATATATATATGTGTGTGTGTATGTGTGTGTGTGTGTGTGTATATATGTATATGTGTATATATGTATATATGTATATATGTACACACGCACACGCACGCACATACATATGTTTGTATGTATTGTATGCAATATATCTGCCTTATCTAATTACCTTTTTGTCTACAAAGAGATAGAGAGGTAAAGTGAAAAGAGAAAACCAGATATAAATAGGAAGGGAGGGAGACGAGAACCAGAGAGAGAGATAAATGGGAAGGGAGGAAGTCAAAAGAAAGAGAAAGGAAGATAGAATGGGAGGGAGGCAGGGAGTGACGAAAAACCTAAAGATAGATGGAAAGGGGAAGAGTAAAAAATGAAAAATAAAAAGGGAAAGAGTTAAAAAAAATAGGAAAGGGAAGAGTCAAGAGAACCAGAAAGAGAGAGACACGGAAAGGGGAAAGAATCAAAAGAAGCAGGAAGAGAGAAATAGCAAGGGAGAGAGGCAAAAGAACCGGAGAGATAAATAAAAAGAGAAAGGGTCAAGAGAACCGGAAAGAGAGAGAAACGCAAAATGGAAGAATCGAGAGAAGCAGAAAGAGAAAAAACGGAAAGTGGAAGAATCGAGAGAAGCAGAAAGAGAGAGAAATAAGAAGGGAGGGAGGCAAGAGAACCGTAGAAATAAACAGAAAAGAAGGAAGGGTCAAGAGAACTAGAAAGAGAGAGAAACGGAAAGGGGAAGAATCGAGAGAAACCGAAAGAGAGATAAACAGGAAAGGAAAGAGAAGTCGAGAGAATTCCGCGCCGGGAAGACCCTCCTGCGTTGAAGAGCAGCGTGTGTCTCCTCAGCCGCAAGACTCTCCCGGGCGGCGGCGGCTTCGGCTTCGTCCTGCTGTAATGTTCTGTCGCTTCTTTTTTGCGGGACATTCCATGATGCAGTATGCCGGGTCTTTTTCTTTTTCCTTTTTTTTTGTCTTTCTCATTTTTTTTATTTCTCGCTCGCTCTCGCTCTCACTTTCACTCTGACTCTGACTCTCTCTCTATATAAATAGTTAGATAGATAGATAGATAGATAGATAGATAGAGATATAGATATATATATGCATATGTTTATGTGTAGATATATATAAATTATATATAATTATATATATATATATATATATATATATTATATATATATATATAGAGAGAGAGAGAGAGAGAGAGAGAGAGAGAGAGAGAGAGAGAGCGCGCCGCGCGCACACACACACACACACACACACACACACACACACACACACACACACACACACACACACACACACACACACACACACACACACACACACACACACACACACACACACACACACACACACACACACACACACACACACACACACACACACACACACACACACGTACGTACGTACGTACGTACGTACGGCGCATATGAATGCATACACATTAACCTGTACATATATGTACATACATATACAAGAACGCAAGTACAAACATGTGTAACGTGTACACAAAAATGAAAATGAAAACAGCCATAGTAAGAACAGAAAATAAACGTTACGTTTCGAACACTATACAAGTTCCTCTTCAGACGACTGATAACCATAATGGTTGATTTTTAATTATGCATTTGAAGAGTAACTCGTGAAGAGTTCGAAACTTAACATTAATTGTTTGGTCTTACTGTGGCTGTTCTTATTTTCATACAAATACATACATATACATATACATAGATACATACAAATACATATATAGAGATTATAATATATCTGCCTATCTCTCTTTCTCTCCCTCTCCTCTTCCATCCCTCCCACCCCCATCTCCGAAGTAATGCGCCATCCACTTTGTCTCGAGGGAAAGCCAAGCCCTTTCCCCCAAAGGCGACTGGGCATTAGGGTCGCGTCGTCGTCGGCGTCGAAGGCCAATTGCTGCCGTAGCGTCGCCCGCGGGACCAGCATCGCCGCCGTCGTCTCTCGGGGCGGGCGCGAGTGGTTCCGGGCCGCCCACTGCAGCACCCAACCCTCCACACCGCTCCGCCCATTGTCTCCGGTGCCGCTGTTCCTTCTCTCCCCACCCTCCCCCCGGGTCCTTCTCCCCTGGCCCTTTCCACCCTCCCTCCTTTTCCTTCGTCCTACCCATTTGCAGACTGCCGTGTACATAAACTGTCGCTCGAGAAAGATGCGTCGTGATGGGGCCATTTGTCATGTAACCTCCGCATGAAGCCTGCAGTCCCATTTTGCGAGGAGGGGGAGGTGGTTGAGGTGAGGGGAGGGAAGAAGGGAAAGGAAGTGGAGGGGAAGGAGGAAGGAGATGGGGGGAGGTGAAGGGGAGGAGAGGGAGGAATGGGGTGGAGAAGGGAAGGGAGTGAGGGGGGGAAAGGGGAGGAAGCAAAAAGAAATGTGAATGAAGGAGGGAGGGAGGTGCGAAAAGGGGAGGGTCGCAGGAAGAGAAGAGAAGGGACTAAAAGAAATTTCGCAATTGCGGGCCGTTCCTCCGCGTCCCCGCCGGTGCCTAACGAGGGGCAGGACGTGGCCGACAGGGGAGGAGTACGGCAGGGCGCCCCACTGCATCTCTGCGCCAGGAACCCGCACTTAGGCTGCAAGGGGGACCTGGGTTGCGGATATTTCGAAGAGGGGCATCTTGCAGGGGTCTCGGGTCTTTGGGTTTCCCCCGCCCTCTCTCCGTTTTTTTGTTTGTATCTCTACGTCTATATCTTTTCTATTTATTGCTCTAGTTCCAACCTTATCTCTAACTCTTACATTTCAAAATGTTTTGTGTTAGTATCTACCATTCTGTCTATTTATCTACATATGTGTCTGTCTACCATTGTATTTTTATTTATCTGTCTATTTATCTATCTAGATGTGTGTCTCTTAGATCTATCTAGTTGTATGTCTTTTATCTATCTATTATCCATCAATCCCAATCTCCTTTTTTTTATCCGTCACCATCTCATCCATCGCACATTACGCGGCGGAAGCTCCGGAACCCGGGGACAGGAAATGACCTCGTATGACCTCCCATGACCTCGCCCGGAGTCTGTGTCGCCCGCGTCATCCGTCATCGTCATTAGCCCCCCCTCTCGCGTTGTGGCTTGTTTACTTGCTTGTGTCTGCGTCTGCGGTGTCAGCTGGCTTGTTTTGTTGGTGGGAGCTGGGTGGCCGTGTCTCTGGCCGTCTCTGGCTGTGCTCCTATTTCTGTTTGGCGATTTCTGTTTTTATTTGTATCTGTATCTATGTCTGGTTGTTTATTTGCCTGTTTATCACCATCTATCTATTTATCAGTCTCTTCATCCATTTAGCTATCTGTTTATCAATCTGTCTATCTATCTATCTATCTATCTATATATTTATGTCTGTCTGTATCTATCAATCTATCTATCTATATATTTATCTGTCTGTCTGTATATCTATCTGTCTATATATATATTATCTGTCTGCCTATATCTATCTATCTATCTATCTATCTATCTGCCTACCTACTTACCTATCTATCCATCCATCCATCCATCCATCCACCCACCCACCCACCCATCCATCCATCCATCCATCCATCCACCCACCCGACCACTCATCCATCCATCCACCCACTCACCCACCCGCCTACCCACCCGCCATCATCCATCCCATCATCCATTCCATCCATCCATCCATCCATCCATCCATCCATCCATCCATCCATCCATCCATCCACCAACCCACCCACCCCACCCACCCACCATCCATCCATCCATCCATCCATCCATCCATCCATCCATCCATCCATCCATCCATCCATCCATCCATCCATCCATCCATCCATCCCCCATACGCATACTCATACACACACACACATACACTCATACGCACAGACATATTCGTCTTACTTTTTGTCGTGTTTTACGAATCGAACAATTCCCCGGCCCAATAATCGTTCTCAGACACTGTACTACGATTCAGGGTTGGAGGAGGGTGGGGGGGGGAGGCTGGTGTATCTCGATGTCAAGGACGTTCAGTTCAATTCAGTCGTTTTTTTTTTCAGAGTCAAGGGTCATGATTCGATAGTTTATTGATTTCTATTATTTTTTTTTTTTTTTTTTTTTTTGGTGTGTGAAGTCACGAGTCTTCTCTTGTCCAGTCCGTGATGCTGGGTCGGGTCGTCGCCATGATGATTGCGAGGGGTCGTCGCGCGAGCGAACCAGGGCGTTATTGGCGCTAATCGTCGGCAGGTACAAGGGGTCGACGCAATCACTGTGCTTTGCGCTCATTCGCTTAATCTGCCCCCATTTATTCGCCCTTCCCGCCCTTTCCTTTTATTCGGTTTTCTTTTTATTTTTTTTTTTCCTTCGCGTTGGTCTCTTCTCCCTCTCTCCTGGATATTCTGGCTCATCCCTGTCCCCTCACATCCTTTATTCCCCTTTCTCATTCTTACGCATTCCCTTTGAAGAAGCAAAAGAATGCTGTTGCTCTCCCCTTCGATTCGCTGCCTCGCAAAACGTGAAACATGTATGTGCAGGGGTTCTTGAATATTTACTTACATGCGCTCATAAGCATGTACTGACACGCTCATAAACGTACGTACACGTGCTTATAACGGTATTTGCACACTGTCATAGACGTGCACATGCAAGCACCACCTCATAAATATTAACGCAATAACAGCAGCTTGTGCACAGCAGAGCGAGAATCCATGCACTTGTGGACATGTACGTGTTAGAAGGTCCGTCACGGTCGATCGTGCGCGTACGGACGAGTGCAGGTGTGTGGAGACTTTGAGTGAAGGGCGACTTTGAGGCTCTGTTATTCTTCCCTCAAAGTGGCATTCATAATTCACAGCCGCACGCGAGGAGGTACTTCTCGGGCATAGTGCGGCGAGTGTAAGGGATGTCTGCGTGTGTACTGTGGCCTGGCAGAGGGTGCAGCAGGTTAGGGTAACGTGTGCAGTGTGATGGGATGCAGTGATCGAGTAGAACAGGTTACAGTATGGTATTATATCACCATAACCTGCTACAGAGAGAGTCCTTTGGGTGGGTAGCTTCTCACTGAAGAGACGGGTCCCCGCGCATGGGCTTTCGGGGTAGGTCGTGCTGCCTGAAGGTGCTCGTGTGCCCACTGCCGGGGTCAGGCAGAGGGTCACGGCGACGGCGACAAGGACGGATGGTGATGATCATGGTTGATGATGGTGATATGATGATGATGATGGTTGATGATGGTTGATGATGATGAAGATGGTGATGATGGTGATGGTTGAATGGTGATGATGAGAGGAAGTGGAGGAGGAAGAGATGGAGGAGCAGCAGCGGGAGTAGTAGGAGCGGGGGTGGGGGTGGCGAGTGGGGGGCAGGCGAGGACACTCCAGCCTACAACCCTGTTACAACAAAGGAGGCTCCTTTCTGCCGCGGGGGGCTGGAGAGCGCCGAGTGGCCGCCAA
>NW_020871423.1:120000-157500 GCF_003789085.1 Penaeus vannamei | reverse complement strand
CCATAAACTTACTTACAATAGACCTTGCATTCGCTCTGGCTTCTTTACTCACCCTGTTCTTGTTTCTCTTGTGGATGAACTTGCTTTGTTGAATCGTCCTCTTTTATCACTCTCTCTTTCATTCCCGAGTCCCCTTTCTTCAGTCTCTTTTTCGCTGTCTGCCTTTTTTCTCGGTCTCTGTCCCTTTTCTGTGCTTCTGCCTTCCTGCATGCTTGGGTGTGTGTGTGCTGTCCTGTCTTCTTGCCTTGCCTGTCTCCATCCTGCTCTCCCCCCCCCAACTCCCCTCTCCCTTCCACTCACTCTCTTTTCCACCCTCCTTCCCCTCCCCTCCCTTCCTTCCCCCCTCACCTTTCTCCCCTCCTCCTCCCTCCCTCTTTCCTCCCTCCCTCACTTCTACTCCATTCCCCCAGCCTCCCCCCCCCTTATACCCTGCTTTCCCTTTCTCCCCATGAGTATATAACCTTCCCTACTCTAAAAACAAGGCATTACGGCTTAAAGACCCTTCACCCACCTCCCCTCCCCTCCCCGCCCTCCCCCACTTTTCCTTCTCCCACCAGATTGGGTTCACCTTATCCTACGCACCTCTCTCCCTTCCCCCTTACCTCCCCTTCTAACCCATCTCCCTGGCCCCCCTGGGGCACCTGGGTAGCCCCCTGTGGTGTCAGTGAGTAGGCATCCCCCTGGACGCCACTGTCTGCCCCGGTCGCACCAATTATATACTTTGACCTCCCTCTCTTGCTCCTTCTTTCTGCTTCTTTCTCTTCTCTTCTCTTCACCTGCTTACCTCGCTCTCGCCGTCTCTTATTTTTTTTATTCCTGTTGCTCTGTAAAATCTATACATTCTTTACTGTCTAGTTCATAAAAGTACTTTTTTGAATGGAATTTGCCCTTATCCTGTGCTCTCAATATCTCTGGCATAACGGGTGTTTCTCCAAGTGGAAAAGGGTGTGATTGCGTGCAGTGGGTGTGTTGTCATCGTGCGATAGCACGCCTTATTAAATCATCAGTTCACTTTCTTTCAACTCTTAAAAAGACCCTATTACCGTATTATGAAAAACCTATGTAACTTCTCACTCCTCACCTCCCCAACCGTTCCCGTCTCGTTTCTGTGGCAAAAAGGGTATCTTGATCGTCGTCGTCCCCTGGCCCCTCCCCTCCCTCCCTAAGACCCTCCCGCCATTCCTAAAAAGCCGCACTCGCCCCCACGGCACAACCACAACCTCCCTCCGTCGGTGCCTCCTCCCCCCCTACCACACAACCAGGTATCGCGGGGGCTTTACCCAACGGGGCCCCCCCCCCGCCCCTTGCGCCCTCCCCCCCCACGGGCCCCCCCAAGAC
This sequence comes from Penaeus vannamei, assembly GCF_003789085.1. Lineage (NCBI taxonomy): Eukaryota > Metazoa > Arthropoda > Malacostraca > Decapoda > Penaeidae > Penaeus > Penaeus vannamei. Next base: position 156,162 of record NW_020871423.1, on the reverse strand, counting down.
CGCCGCGGCCCGTCCTCTCAGCTGCCTACACTCCTTTCTCTCACGGTGCTGCGCTCTCCATTACAATCACCTGTCCTCTTGTTCCTACTCTCCTCCTCACTCCCTCCCTCCTCCTCCTAACTTCCCCTACCTCCACTCTCCTCAGCAACCTCACCTGTGCCCCAATACCTCCCTACACCTTCTTCTCGGGCACTCACTACCTCCCTTCTCATAAAACAATAATTTCCATCCATGAACCCTCCACTCTCTCCTCCCATCACCGCACACACTACCTCTCTCCTCACCCTCCCCTCCCCACCTCCTCCTTAGACCAGATCTCGGATAGTATAAACGCGCGGCTTGCGAACCAACACATAATTAAATCACGGTTAACGAAGCAGGGCGATCGAGGACTGATCTACTCTCCATCCGTGAACCGCCCGGCTGTAGTTAGGCTCCCGTAGGGCAGGTGTTTTCGGGTTTTCTCATTTTTATTTTACGCTATCTATTACTATTATTTTTTTTTCTTTGTAGGTATTAGAGACCTTCAGCACCAAAAGTAAGAACCGAACCTGGTGGGTTGCTGTCGAAGTGATATCCGATTATTTTTACGTTATCTCTTTTATTGCATCGATTCACGCATCTCCATATTTCTGGGATTGATGTGACAGATAACGCCCGACTTGTAAGTGGCAACGCCTCTCGGGGTGCCGCATACCAATTTTTTTCTACGCTGGTTAGACGGCTATTTTAACGAACGTCGTGATTTCTTGTATATTCTCCGTGTTCTTTTCCCAATTACACTTCATCGATCTGTAATCACAAGATTTCCTGACGGAGCAACTTTCCTGAAATACCCGAGAGAATCGCACGACCAGCCGCGAACGTCGACGTCCCAACAAAAAACCCGTTCCCAACAGAGCGACACGTGAGCGCCGGGTTTACCCGAGGGACTTGCGCCAGCACACTCACACGCAAGCGAATTAGTGGGAGGAAAAACGGGCGGCAGAAAGTGAGGGACCGCAATGACACCTACTCAGATTTCGTGACTTCTCCCTCTCCTCCCCCCCCCTCGCCCCCAAACTCCCTCAACCACCCGCCTAAGCCAACCATGTTCTTAACATAAAGAAAGTAGAAAAATCACCGTTCCCCATCCCAAAACCCCACCACAATAACGCTCAGAAAAAACAAGCATTACCCCATCATAAATTTTCTAAACTTTGAAGTAGTGCCTAAACGCTGAAACCACAAGCCCTTCTCACTGGAGTTTTAAGCTGTGTGCACTCTGCCTCCCTCTCCTACTCCCCTCCCCCTACCGCTCTCCCAATAGTTGTGATAGGTATGACAAACCAGCCAACCATTGTCGCATCACCGAACTTAACTCCTACACCAGATATTATCTCTATATACATTATTATAGTTCCTTGATATGCAAGACATATTTTAAAAAGGTCCGACTCGTCAAAAGCCTCCTCCTACGAAATTCAGTATCATATTTAGGACGAAATCGATATTAACAAAGAGTCGAATTTAGGTCCTTTTCTCCTTGGTTTAGTCCCGTCATATAACTGGGCCTATTTCGGGAGGTTACAGAATGGTACGTGCACCCCCTCCGATCAAAAGCGCTATGCCGTCACAAACCCCTCTCTCCTGAGAGTCAACCCAAAAAGCTCTCATTCTCCTCGGCCTGCATCACTCGCCGGGCCCGCAGTCTCTAGGACGCTGGGAGACACTTTACTCTAACTGGGTGAAGCACATTTGAAATACTACTCTTCTTTCTTCCGCCTTTCTCTTCGTGCTAGAGCAACCCTAGAAGGTGGTGGGTTTGGCCATGCGCAACTTGCTGGCACTTTAAGTGGTAGTAGCTTGTCTGGGTGCTCTGTGTAGCCGACACCACTTACGATAAATCGCTCAATATGTGTGCTTTCGAATTAAGAAAATGCTAAAAGTAGATGGCACATAGAAATTTGTTTGTTTTTGTTCCTCTCCTGGTAAATTTGGCTTCACTTTCTTAGTAACGTTATTATGTTGTCTCGGGTGGCACTCACGGTTGGTGTGAATATTAATATCTAACCTCCCAAGTGTCGCACTGAGTTGCAGAATTTTGCATTGTGCAGTCGCGTGGTTGCTTAATCAATCCCGCATATATTTCTCTCTTATGCATAGAGCAGTTTGCTTAGGTTAGAATATGAAGGAAAGAGGAGGTCGAAGTTGGGCGGGTGAGCGTGGCTGGCGAGATCGGCTCTTCTTCGTATACCTGTTTCGCAACGCGCGGCTTAAGTCGTAAACGATTGGGTCGATTCACACAGAAGTTGCTTCTGTGACTTCTCGGGGTTGTAAATTTCGCTTGTTTATTGGTTTTATTAATTTTATCTTTAATTATTGTTATTCCCATTTAATCGTTATTTTTTAGGATTTTATATATTTTATAATAGAGCTTGTTTGGCGCTACCCGACACCTCCACTTTCTCCTCTGGGTCCGTGCCATATTACATTTCAAATATTCATCACTTTTCTCTGTAATATAATTTGGTCTCTTATCTGGTCAAGGGGCCCAATTATATTAGTTAATTGATATGTATTATTACTTTTACTTCTTCTAATCTTTCATCTATCTTACTTTTCTCTTCCTTTCACTTCTCTACTCCTCCCTCTCTTTTTCCTCCATGCGTTCTATCTACTTTCTATTCTCTACATTCCATTTCCTAATTTCCATTTCTCATTCAACCTTCCCTCCACTCTCTAACCCTTATTCATATTTCTCCTTTCCCTCTCCCACCTCCAGGTCCTCCCTATAACTTCTCTTCATCCAAATATTCCTAATGCCATCTTCACACTTCTTCTCCAATTCTCCTGTTTCATCTCGTTCACTTCTTTCCACCTACTTTATACATATCTAATGTTCTTCTCTCTTGTCTCTTCTCTCTTCGTCTCTCTCTTCTCTCTCTCTGCTAACTTTCTCTCTCTCTCTCGTAAACTTCATCTCTCTCTACTCTTCCTCTCCTACTAATTTCTCTCAGTCTCTCTCTCTCTCTAACTCACTCTATCTCACATCACTGCTCCTCTACTCTCTTTCTCATACAAACTTAACAACATAGTATTCCTTCATCATTATCTCTCTTCATATGCTAACGGCTCGATCTTACGATATACCTGCGTGTGATGTATGGGGCTTGAGCTTCTAGATTTCGTGCTCCTGTGAGTTGTGTATGGGAGCGAGGAATCTCTTGTTTTATCTTCTTTGTTTTCATATCGACATGAGGTTCTAGCTTTCTTCTAAGTAGCAGATATTTAAGCGTCTGCGTCGCTCGGCCGGGATCCCTTCTTTCCTTAAAAAAAAGATGTATGATTTTTTCATTTACATATTGCAATCAACTTTACTCCTTCGACTCCCATATACTTCCATTCCTAACTTCCTATCCAAACTCCCCTCACTTTAATCCTTCTCATCTCTTCTCTGGCCTCCTCTTCCTCTTCTTCTTCCGGGTGTCCTCCTCCTGGGTTCCCTCATGTCCCTCTTTCTGAATGGTGTTGTGATTCTCGTCCGTCCCCAACGCCATGGACCATCCGAATTGATAGACGAATTCGTATAGTCTATTGTCGAGGATTAGATTCCGAGTTTTAGGTTCCGTATTCATACCTCTAACAGTGCCTCTAGATGCTTTTTAACGTTGGTGTAATCGCTCAAAAGCGCACTCGACCGATCTCAAGCAATCTTAGTTTTAACATAGCATTTCCTGTTTGCATTAGGAGAAAAAAACACATATATTAAAAAAAATGCTACATTTGCCATACAGTTAAGGTTGGGTCTGGGCGTTAATATATAAAGCTCATTAACGGATCGTAATATGAATGGAAATTAGATCGGAAAAGATGGATTTTTAATACCAAACATACCCACAATTTACTATATAAAGAATTAATATTTTTTCCCATCATCTATCTTTCTGAGTCGGATTTCCCACGTTAGAGGGTATTGTGCTGTTATATAGTGTTTTTTTTCTCCCAGTCATCCGGTCCATCTGACCGCCCCGGAGCCGACAGAGCGACGATTGGCATGGAGAGCGCAGTACCACCTTTTGACCCTGTTGTATTCGGCCTGTCGTAATGGTGTTCCCGATGTCTGGCTATAAGGTTTGCTCGGACGCTCGTGACTTTTCCATCATTTCGCGGATCATGAGGACTCCGGGCACAACTCCCCTAATTGAGAAATGAGGGCATGCATGCGTGCCGTCGTCTCGCGTGCTCAAGCATTCTGTGCATTTCGACGCCGCAAAGATGAAATTCCAGCCCCACACCTTCTTTGACAATATTGGACGACTGTCTGTTGTGCTGCGCGTTGACGAGAATAATCTGTTTTTTCGTGTTTTTGAGGGATGTCACACAGGTGGTCAACATGTGTTACGGCCATTGGAGTTTTTCTTGAGGCGAGCACGCAACGGTTGTCGGAACTTGAGGCCATATTGCTTCGCCTTTCACCGGTAACGCCCATTTTGTGTTTTTTGGTCACGAAGCGTTGGGTGGGAAGCATAGCGATCACTCAGATGAAGTGACTGTAATCGCTCCCCCTTGAGCCCATTCTATTAAAAGGGCAAGAGAAGGTCGTGTCGCCTCGGCTTCAGTGCTTCTGCATGGCTAGTGACCTCGCAGACAGAAGCGCGATTACACAGGCTTTTGGATCGACAATATTAAACACATGACGAGTGTACATTCGCTATCGTGTGACATGATGCAGAACTCCTTTCTGACGCGTCGACGGGTTCGGGTCTCGGGAGGGGCCCACGGGTCCCGCGCGAGAGCGCGAGAGGCGCTGGAACTCGCGGCGGGCTCCTCGCATTCTGTCGCTGAGCAAAGGATGTCATTCTATGTTCGAACAAATTACCGCCAACTCATTGCGAAATGCCACATAATCAGAAGGAACACCACACGTTTCGCGCCGGTTCGGTCCGCCCCAGGCTTGCGAGTATACATTACAAAGTTGTGAACGCGCCAATAATCCCCAAAAAAAGGCCCAATTCCGATGTGTCGAGGCTAGGCCGGAACTCTCGTCTCGGTGAGGGAGATAGACGTGGGAGAATTTGTAGTTGGCGGGAGGGGAGCTACTGCCAGGGGCGGATCCGGATGAGCATTTTTTCGGATCAGGTCCAGGTTGATGGGTCCTCCTGCCTGGCGTAATTTTTTGCAGTCTCCGCGCGCGGGGGCATCGAGATGACGCAGATGCTGGTGTAGGGGAACGCATTTTTCCGTATTTAGCCTGGGGGGATGTGAACCTGCTCCTCGCTCTCACGCCCGGGAGAACCTCGCTCCTTATCTCTCTTCTGCCACTTGCGTCTCTCGGTGTTTCATTAGCTCCAGCTTTTCGTTCCGTTTTTCATTATTAGTCTGTTTTCTTATGATTTTATTCTACTCTCTCTGATAATCTCTCTCATACCCCACATGGTTCACTCCCTTTTCGCTCTTTACACAACCTCCTCAACAGCACACCTGGCTCTCTCTTCTATGTACTACTCTCTTCCTGCGTCTTCTCTCGTTTTCTCTATTTCTACTCTCTTGCTCGTCTCTTTTCTCTCTCATCTCTCTCTCTCTCTCTCTCAATCTCTATCTTCTCCCCTTCCCCCTCTATCTATCTGTCCCCCTTTGTCCCTTCTTGTCTCTCCCAGAGCGAAACGATTCATAGCCTTGAGAAATTAGTTTTCGAGGCCCGCCCACGTCCTAGCACCATGGGCGGGCCTTAGGCGTCAAGGGCTCTGACGGAAACGGCGTGGGCGTGTGAGCTTTGGGCGTCGTAAACATAAACCCAGTGTAGAGACTTTTAGCCAGACTCAGCAGGCGGCAGGATATGTCCTGTGTTTTTCAATGTTTTTATTTTTATTTTTTATTATTATTATTTTTGTATACGTCGTAATAACGTGGTGTTGGTAATATGCAGGTGGGGCTACAGGGCAGAACCAGTGCGGTGATTGCAACGTGGTGATTTCTGATGCGTATAAATTGCACTGTAGAATCTTTCGTGTTGCAGTGATTGCAGGACAGTAGCAGATGTGCGGACGCTTTGGATGAACAGTGCATGACGGCAGGCCATAGCTGTATTATCGCCGCATGACGCTGTTCCAGGGCTCACAGCATCACTTGCCTTGTTGCTTCCTTTGTTGGTGTCCTTGCAAGCAACTCCTGCTTTTGTTGCGTCACCTGCCGCCCGTGAATGGAAGGGACGTTTACCCCGCTGTAACACTGTAATTCCGATGTATTTTTTTCTACCATCGTCCATCAAAGATTATTTGGTAATTTGGCGCCCGAGATCGGTGACGCAAATTACAGTTAAGCGTCCAGTCTTTGTCGACGGTGATGGCGCGGCCCGAGGGACTTCCTGTTGCCCCTGGGCGTCTGGGCTTCGGGGGGGGGGAGCGGGGGCTGGTGGAGGGGAAGAGGGGGAAGGGGAGGGGTAGGGGAGAAGAGGAGGGATAGGGGAGAAGGGTAGGGGTAGCGGGCGAAGGGGAAGGGTAGGGGAGAGGGGGAGTGGGAGGGGAGTGGAAGGGGTGGAGGGAGTAGGGGGGAGAGTGATGCAAAGGAGATGTTTAAGGAAGAAGGGGACGCCGAATGCAGGAGGCGAGGGGAGGAAACATCTGGAGGAGGAGGTATGCTGAGGATGGCTCAAGGGGAGGAGGAGGAGGAGGTGGTGATGAAAGAGATGAGAAAGGGAAATAGGGAGGGCCATGAGGAGATAAAGAAGGCAGATTTAGAGGAATACGAGAAAGGAAATGAGCGGTAGAAACAAAATCATAGAAGATGGAGATGAAGAAGGAAAGGTACAAATAAGAGTATGGAAGGCGAACGACAAAAAACAACAACAACAAAAACAGAAGGGTTGAAAAGAGGACGACGAAGGGGAGAGAGAATAACGAGAGATCCAAGCGCAGGAGGCGATCTAGAGCTCTCGGATTACGCTGTTGTTATAATACACCGTGTGTTGGTTTACGTCGCGTCGGAGGCTGCGGTGCGTTTAACGGTTTTCGATTTCTGATCACATGAGAGAGAACACAATCGATGCAGTATTGGTAAATGCATTCTGTGTATTATTTGAGTGTTGTGACAAGGATGGACACAATTGTAATGTATGTAACTAACTGAATTTCTCTCTTTTGGCAGGTGAGTGTGCAACTGTGTACGTGTGTCGCGGAGACCGAGAGGAGAACGAAAGTGCGGGGGCGTTTTCATAACGCGGTTCGTGTTTCTTCTTGCAACCGATAGATGGCGGGATTGAGTAAGTAGTGTGTGCGAGCTTTTTTTCATACATACATATATATATATATATATATATATATATATATATATATATATATATATTATATATATATATATATATATATATAGTCATCACGGCAATATCTATCAGTAGTGAGAAGTTGCAGAGAATGAAATCCACAGAGTCTATCGTATAGATCAGCGAGAGTAAGTAAGGTGGCCATGTTTGGCAACACGAGATGAATGTTGTATGAGCGTAAAAAAGAAGTGCACGTAAAGAGAAGTTTGATGTAAAAGAAGGAGAAAAACGGTTGCAATAAACATGTGCCGGTTCAGATCCCCTTTGCCCCCCCCCCCCCCCCCCCCCGCCCGGGCCTCAAGCGAAGCACACATCATCCAAGCGAAATCGGAGGCCGCGGCAGGAACCTCGTCGCAAACTTCTGCTTCATCCCTCGAGAGGAAACACCCCCACTGCCGCTGCCATCATTATCAACAGCAACAAAAGCAGCAGCAAAAACATAAACATCATCACAACAACACATCAACATCAACATCAACATCAACACTGCCACCCATAATCATAACCACAACCACCTCAACCATCATCGCCAACCACCTACGTACCACCTACTCACCTACCCCCCTACCCACCTACTCACCCCACCTACCTCACCTACTCACCTACCACTACCCACCCCTACCCACCTACCTCTACCTACCACCCACCACCCACCTACCCACCTAACCTACCCACCACCTACCACCTACCTACCCACCCACCTACCCACCTACCTACCCCACCTACCTACCCCACCCACCTACCTACCACCCCTACCTACCCACCCACCTACCCACCCACCTACCCACCTACCTACCTACCCACCTACCTACCCAACCTACCCACCCACCTACCCACCTACCTACCCACACCTACCACCCACCTACCCACCTACACCACCCACCTACCCACCTACTCACCCACTCACCCACCTACCACCCTACCCACCTACCCACCTACTCACCCACCAACCAACCACCACTTACGACCCACCACCACCACCACGCCACCGCCACCACCGTCTCGCCGTGGTGCAACTTGGCCCATCAGAGTGAGTGGTGATAATGGGCGCAGCAGGAACGGGCGCGCTGGGAGTGCTTGGGCGCGGGAAGGACTCGCCGCGGGAGGGAAGGGGGGGAGCTGGGGGCTGGTGGGGGGGGGAAAGGGGGGGACTGGTGGGGGAGGGGGGGGGGAGTAGGGGGGAAGAGGGGGGGTGGGGGGAGGGTAGGGAAGAAGGGAGAGGGGGACGGAGGGTGGGGAAGGGAAAGGGAGAGTGGGGGTGAGAGGGGAAGGAGTGGGAGGGGAGAAGGGGAGGGAGGGGTGAGGAGTGGGAGGGGAGAAGAGGAAGGGAGCGGGGAGGGGGAAGAGAAAGGAGGAGGAGGGAGTGTGGGGACGGAAACAGGGGTCTGAGTGGAGGGAGGGGAAAAAGAGGGGTCTAGGAGGAAAATGGAGGGTAAGAGGGGAGGGGGTGGGGAAGGGAAAGGAGTAGGGTTCGAGTTTGGGGTCTGGTGGGGGGCGGGAGAGGAGAAAGGGGGGTGAAAGGGGGGAGAGGGGAGGCGCTAAATGGCTAAGGGTAATGGAAAGATGGGAGACAAGAAGGGGTAAAGAGAGGATTGAGGGGAAGGGAGGGAAGGGGGTACGGGAGGGGTGGTTCGAGGGAAAGGGGGGAGGGGGTGAGGGGATCGCTGTCCTGAACCGTTGACCTGAGATTCGGGTCTGGGTGATTAGAGTGTGTTAACCTCTCTCTCCCCTCCAGACTCGCATGTAAATTCGCTCCCTCGTTTCGTCTCTTTTATCACCTCTTTTCTTTCTCTCCTCCTCTCTTCCCCCCTTTTCCCCTTTCCTCTTCGTTCTCTACTATTCCCTATTATTTCCGTCCTTCCTTCCTTTTTCTCTCCTCCTATTCCTCTCCCACTTCGTTCTACCCCACCTCCTCCTCTCTCTCTTCCTCCTTCCCCTCCCTCTCCCCACCATCTCATCCCCTTTCCCTCTCCCACCACCCCATCCCCACCATCCCCTTTCCCTGTCCCCACCACCCAATCCCCTCCCCTCCGCCCCCCTTCCTCCCCCACCACCCTCCTCTCCCCCCTCCACCCTCTCCCTCTCCTCACCATCCCATCCCTCATTCCCTCCCCTCCCCCTCCCTCCCCTACCCATTGTCAGTGTAAGTGGCGGAGTGTGGGTTTCGGAGGCCCTGGTTCGCTCCGAGGGCGGCGGCCGGGAGGAGATAGCGCGTCAGTCTGTCCAGCTCTTTTACGCTCTTATCTCTCCAAATTACCTTTTTTATGCGATAGCCGGGGGGGGGGAGAGGCCTTGGTTCGAGGCGCGCGCACGAACGAACCGGGAGTTTTTTTGTTTTGTTTTTGGTTTTCTTTTTTTAGGCCTATATTTACTGTGTTTATGCTTATTTACTTTCTGATCTATCGACTCGTCTGGACATCTGCGTCCATTTCTATCGGTAAATGTACACACAAGTCCATGCAAGCGTATACGTACATACATGCATCCATTCGAATATGTACACACGCACAAACAAGTCAAACGTACATGACATAGAATGAAAATAAGAAAAGAAGACACATACAGGATATCTTACGATGGAGATGATAAAAAGAAAAAAAAAGTTAATGAATGGCCAGCGATAACAGAGCCAGCGAACAGCCCGTGTCAAAGAAGGCGGTTCATCCGTCTTCACGCATAGAAAACGGGAAGACGAAGCGGGAAAGAGGAGGGAAAATCTGGGAAGTGCAAGGGGTGTATTGTAGTGAAGATGGAGGAGAGGGTGGAGGTGGAGGTGGTCGTTGAGGTGGTGGTGGTGAAGATGGTGGTGGTGGAAGAGGTGGTGGTGGTGGAAGAGATGGAGCTGGTGGAAGGGAAGGTGGTGGTGGTGGTGACCCCGGGCTTAGACCTTCTGAAGGATGTCGAACCTGCCTCCTCCCCTGACAGGTTTTCCTCCTACTCCTCCTCATCTTCCTTCATCATCATCATCATCATCATCAACGCAATCCTCGTAGTCGTCGTCATCTTCCTTCTCTTCTTCGTCTCCCTCTTCCTCCGGTTCCATCGACTGGCGATCACCGTGGGAACAGCCGTGGTGGGTTCGCGTCGATGCCGGATAATTCGACGATCGACTTAATGAGGCACTTTTGGTCCCTGGCGATCGACTCTTCTTTTGAATGTTGCTCTGTTCTTTGGGGGAACTTGCAGAAATTACAGGGCAGCGTAATAAACCGTTGTTTATGGGTATCGTGTTGCTGTTGGCTAGTAAATGGTATTCTTCTTCTTCTCCTTCCTTCTTCTTCTTCTTCTTCTTTCTCCTTCTTCTTTCATCTTCTTTTCCTTCCTCTGCTTCTTCTTCTTCTTTCTTCTTCTTCTTCTTCTTCTTCTTCTTCTATCTTCTTCTTCTCCTCCTCCTCCTCCTCCTCCTCCTCCTCCTCCTCCTCCTCTCTCCTCCTCCTCCTCCTCCTCCTCCTCCTCCTCTCCTCCTCCTCCCCCCCCCCCTTTTTTTGAGTTAACGTATCTTTTTGATATTCACTCGGATTCCATTGATTCCGTTGATACACTATCTTTCAAACTTGGAGAAAACGGTAGAAAGGTTTTGATACCATTGATCACCGAGTGTAAGTAAGAGATGGTTATTTATAACAATACCAAGCGCAGATTATTATGCAAGGATTGTGCATGGTGATGCTTATGAAGTCTTTAAGGTAAACTGTTTATGAAGTCTCAAAGGTAAACAGCAAATAAATTCTCGTAGGTAAACAGTTTATAAAGTCTCAAATTTAAATGTTTTATAAGGTTTCTAAGGTAAACACAAATGGAAAACCAATTTCAGCCGACCCGCCGTCGCGTCCAGGTAGTCTAGGCCTAAAGAATAGCCAAGACGAGCAGCGCGCGAGCTCGTTTCCCACGCGCAACTTGGCTCGAAGTATTGGCTGGGAATTAGTTTTTTTCACCTCAGCGGACGTCGGGCTATAACTTCCGATGGCTGCACGTTCTCATGTAATAGTTCTTTGTTCAGGAAATATTAATCCCCGGGGCACTCATTGTACGGGACACGTATTGCGTCGTTTTGCTGATGCTGCGGCGTTGATGAGGAGGGCCCAGCAGGAGGAGTACAGGAGGAAGGAGGAGGAGGGAGTCGTGTGCGGGAGGGAGAGATCCCGAGCGAGGGCGCCGTCTTGAGGAAGGCCTCGCGCGCCTGAGCTTTATGTGCTCGGCCGCACAATATTGAACCCGCACGATCTCCATAACCATTTGAGGATTCAAGTCTTTTCATGGGTGCTGCTGCGTTTATCATCAAAGTTTTTCCATGAATAGTCATAACTTCCATGGGTATCTGTCACACAGGCTCGTTGCGCAGCGAGGAGTCTGCAAGGAAGGAAACTTTTCCTCTGGTATCCGATTTTTGTCATGCAAGTTGCACAAATATCGGACGAGTGACCGGGCGTGTGATTGGCTGGCCGGACGTCGCGCGAAATTAAAAAAGTCCGGACGTTTTATTGCGGCTCTTCCAGGGCACGCGGAAGGACAGGGGGCTCCTTGTCCGTAGACCTAAGGACGAGGCGCCTTGGAGGAACAGCTGGCGAGGAGAGGGAATCCCAGGTAGTGGCGGACCGGGCGGAGGCGGAGGAGAATCTGGAGTCACGGCCGGGCGCTGGCCTCGTGTGCGACTTTATGGCGCGGGGAAGGGACCTTAAGCTCTCTTTATCTCGGGTACTAGATTGCAATAAGATAGGGATATGTCCTTCGCACCGGAGGAGGGGAAGGGGGAAGGGAAGGGGAAGGGGAAGGGGAGGGAGAAGGGGGGGAATGAGAAGGGGAAGGGAGGGGGAGGGGGAGGGAAGGAGAAGGAGAAGGAGAAGGAGAAGGGTAATGGAAGGGGAAGGGAAGAAGGGGAAGGGGAAAGGGAAGGGGGAGGGGAAGGGGAAATGGAAGGGTAAAGAAGGGAAGGCAAGGCAAGGCCCCGGCATTGTGGGAATACCACTGGCTGTCCATTTTATTTCTCGAAGACCATGCTAGGAAAACAGTACACGCGGCCTGCCCGTATTTCGAATGAAAAAAAACAAGCTAGAAAAATATAATTCAACCTGTTATAAGCTCACGCATTAAATCCGAAATGCGTGTTGTTTCTCCTACCACTTCTTACTCCGTGTTTTAGCACAGAGGAGAGTAATGGAACGGCTCGGGACGGAGATAACCTTAATTCTTCGCGGCGACTGGAGCTTCGAGATATCGGCCCCCGGGGACGCCCTCGCGCTGCTTGAGAAAGGGACGAAACAGTGTCATTTGTCAAATTGTCCTTACGGGGCGCTATCTTCCTCAATTTATGTTCTCTTCGTGTCCTCATGGTCCTCCTCTGGTCCTCTTGTTTTTTCTCGGATCCTCGCGTCCTCCTCGGATTCTCTCGTCATCCTCGGGTCCTCTCGTCATCCTCATGTCTTCTTGTCTTCCTCAGATCCTCTTGTCATCTTCAGGTTCTCACGTCCTCCTCGGGTTCTCACGTCATCCTCGTGTCTTCCCGTCATCCTCATGTCTTCTTTTTGTCCTTCTTGTGTCTTGTCTTCCTCGGATCTTCTTGTCCTCCTCGGGTTCTCTGGTCCTCTTCCCTTCCCCGGATCCTCTCCTCTTCCTCGTGTCCTTCCTTTCTCCTCGGGGCCTCTCGTCTTGATCTACCGGCGTGCGAACCTCTTGTCCTTTAGGAGTGCGAAGACGAAGAAAAAAATCCTGCTCTTTAGTGTGTGGGCGGAGTCGGTCGCTCGCCGTTCTCGCTCTCGTGTTTGGTGATCTCGCGGTGTTCGTTTTCCGTGTTCGGTGATCTCGTGGGTGTTCGTTCTCGTGTGTTCGGTGATCTCGTGGTGTTCGTTTCGTGTGTTCGGTGATCGTTTTCGGTGTTCGGTGACGTGTGTTCGTTTCGTGTGTTCGATGATCTCGTGGGTGTTCGTTTTCGTGTGTTCGGTGATCTCGTGGTGTTCGTTTCGTTCGTGTGTTCGGTGATCTCGTGTGTTCGTTTTCGTGTGTTCGGTGATCTCGTGTGTCGTTCGTGTGTTCGGTGATCTCGTGTGTTTCGTTTTCGTGTGTTCGGGATCTCGTGGTGTTCGTTTTTCGTGTGTTCGGTGATCTCGTGGTGTTCGTTCTCGTGTGTTTCGGTGATCTCGTGGTGTTCGTTTTCGTGTGTTCGGTGATCTCGTGGTGTTCGTTTCGTGTGTTCGGTGATTCGTTGTTCGTTCGTGTTCGGCGATCGGTGTGTTCGTTTTCGTGTGTTCGGTGATCTCGTGGTGTTCGTTTCGTGTGTTCGATGATCTCGTGGTGTTCGTTTTCGTGTGTTCGGTGATCTCGTGGTGTTCGTTTTCGTGTGTTCGGTGATCTCGTGGTGTTCGTTTTCGTGTGTTCGGTGATCTCGTGGTGTTCGTTTCGTGTGTTCGGTGATCTCGTGGTGTTCGTTTTCGTGTGTTCAGTGATCTCGTGGTGTTCGTTTTCGTGTGTTCGATGATCTCGTGGTGTTCGTTTTTCGTGTGTTCGGTGATTCTCGTGGTTCGTTTTCCGTGTGTTCGGTGATCTCGTGGTGTTCGTTTTCGGTTTCGGGATCTCGTGGTGTTCGTTTTCGTGTGTTCGGTGATCTCGTGTGTTCGTTTCGTGTGTTCGGTGATCTCGTGGTGTTCGTTTTCGTGTGTTCGGCGATCTCGTGGTGTTCGTTTTCGTGTGTTCGGTGATCTCGTGGTGTTCGTTTTCGTGTGTTCGGGATCTCGTGGTGTTTCGTTTTCGTGTGTTCGGTGATCTCGTGTTCGTTTTCGTGTGTTCGTGATCTCGTGGTGTTCGTTTTCGTGTGTTTCGATGATCTCGTGGTGTTCGTTTTCGTGTGTTCGGTGATCTCGTGGTGTTTCGTTTTCGTGTGTTCGATCTCGTGGTGTTCGTTTTCGTGTGTTCGGTGATCTCGTGGTGTTCGTTTTCGTGTGTTCGGCGATCTCGTGGTGTTCGTTTTCGTGTGTTCGGTGATCTCGTGTTTCGTTTTCGTGTGTTCGGTGATCTCGTGGTGTTCGTTTTCGTGTGTTCGGTGATCTCGTGGTGTTCGTTTTCGTGTGTTGATCTCGTGTGTTTCGTTTTCGTGTGTTCGGTGATCTCGTGGTGTTCGTTTTTCGTGTGTTCGGTGATCTCGTGGTGTTCGTTTTCGTGTGTTCGGTGATCTCGTGGTGTTCGGTTTTCGTGTGTTTCGTATCTCGTGTGTTCGTTTTCGTGTGTTCGGTGATGTCTCGTGGTGTTCGTTTTCGTGTGTTCGGTGATCTCGTGGTGTTCGTTTTCGTGTGTTCGGCGATCTCGGTGTGTTTCGTTTTCGTGTGTTCGGCGATCTCGTGGTGTTCGTTTTCGTGTGTTCGGTGATCTCGTGGTGTTCGTTTTCGTGTGTTCGTGATCTCGTGTGTTCGTTTCGTGCGTTGATCTCGTGGTGTTCGTTTCGTGTTTCGGTGATCTCGTGGTGTTCGTTTTCGTGTGTTCGGCGATCTCGTGGTGTTCGTTTTCGTGTGTTCGGTGTTCGTGGTGTTCGTTTTCGTGTGTTCGGTGATCTCGTGGTGTTCGTTTTCGTGTGTTCGGTGATCTCGTGGTGTTCGTTTTCGTGTGTTCGTGGTGATTCTGGTGTGTTCGTTTTCTCTCGTGTGTTCGGTGATCTTCGTGGTGTTTCGTTTTCGTGTGTTCGGTGATCTCGTGTTCGGTGATCTCGTGGTGTTCGTTTTGTGTGTTCGGTTCTCGTGTGTTCGGTGATCTCGGTGGTGTCGTTCGTGTGTTCGGTGATGCTCGTGGTGTTCGTTTCGTGTGTTCGGTGATCTCGTGGGTGTTCGTTTTCGTGTGTTCGGTGATCTCGTGTGTGTTCGTTTTTCGTGTTGTTCGGTGATCTCGTGGTTGTTCGTTTTCGTGTGTTCGGTGATCTCGTGTGTTCGTTTTCGTGTGTTTTTCGGGATCTCGTGGTGTTCGTTTTCGTGTGTTCGGTGATCTCGTGGTGTTCGTTTTCGTGTGTTCGGTGATCTCGTGGTGTTCGTTTTCGTGTGTTCGAGGATCTCGTGGTGTTCGTTTTCGTGTGTTCGGTTGATCTCGTGGTGTTCGTTTTCGTGTGTTCGGTGATCTCGTGGTGTTCGTTTCGTGTGTTCGTGTTGATCTCGTGGGTGTTCGTGTTTTCGTGGTTCGTGATCTCGTGGTGTTCGTTCTTTCTCGTGTGTTCGGTGATGATCTCGTGGTGTTCGTGTTTTCTCGTGTCGTTCGTGTGTTCGGGGTCGGTGTTCGTTTTCGTCGTGTTCGGTGTGTTCGTGATCTCGTGTGTGATTTCGTGTTCGTGTTGTTCGGTGATCTCGTGGTGTTCGTTTTCGTGTGTTCAGGGATCTCGTGGTGTTCGTTTTCGTGTGTTCAGGGATCTCGTGGTGTTCGTTTTCGTGTGTTCGATGATCTCGTGGTGTTTTTCGTGTGTTCGCGATCTCGTGGTGTTCGTTTTCGTGTGTTCGGTTCTCGTGTGTTGTTTCGGTGATCTCGTGGTGTTCGTTTTCGTGTGTTCAGTAGTGATCTCGTGTGTTCGTTTTCGTGTGTTCGGCGATCTCGTGTGTTCGGTGATTCGTTTTCGTGTGTTCGGTGATCTCGTGGTGTTCGTTTTCGTGTGTTTGATCGTGTGTTCAGGGATCTCGTGTGTTTGATCTCGTGGTGTTTTCGTGTGTTCAGGTGATCTCGGGTGTTCGTTTTCGTGTGTTCGGCGATCTCGTGGGTGTTCGTTTTCTCGTGTGTTCGGTGATCTCGTGGTGTTCCGTGTGTTCCTCGTGTTCGTTTCGTGTGATTCGTGATCTCGTGGTGTTCGTTTTCGTGTGTTCGGTGATCTCGTGGTGTTTCGTTTTCGTGTGTTCGGATGATTCTCGTGTGTGTTCGTTTCGTGTTGTTCGTGATCTTCGTGGTGTCGTTTTTCCGTGTTGTTCGGTGATCTCGTGTGGTGTTCTTTTTCGTGTGTTCGGTGATCTCGTGGTGTTCGTTTTCGTGTGTTCAGGATTCGTGTGTGTTCGTTTTGATCTCGTGTGTTCGGTGATCTCGTGGTGTTTTCGTTTCGTGTGTTCGGCGATGCTCTCGTTCGCGTGTTCGTTTTCGTCGTGTGTTCAGGGATCTCGTGGTGTTCGTTTTCGTGTGTTCGGATTCTCGTGGTGTTCGTTTTCGTGTGTTCGGTGATCTCGTGGTGTTCGTTTTCGTGTGTTCGGTGATCTCGTGGTCGTTTTCGTTTCGTGTGTTCGGGTGATCTCGTGGTGTTCGTGTTCGGTGATCTCGTGGTGTTCGTTTTCGTGTGTTCAGTGATCTCGTGGTGTTCGTTTTCGTGTGTTCGGTGATCTCGTGGTGTTCGTTTCGTGGTTTTCGGGGATCTCGTGGTGTTCGTTTTTCGTGTGTTCGTGATACGTGGTGATTGTTTCGTGTGTTCGGTGATCTCGTGGATGTTTTCGTTTTCGTGTGTTCGGTGATTCTCGTGGTGTTCGTATTTCGTGTGTTCGGTTCTCGTGTGTTCGTAGTGGATCTCTCGTGGTGTTCGTTTTCGTGTGTTCGGTGATCTCGTGTGTTCGTTTTCGTGTGTTCGGTGATCTCGTCGTGTGTTCGGTTCTCGTGTTCGTTTTTCGTGTGTTCGGTGATCGTTTTCGTGTGTTGGTGATCTCGTTTTCGTCGTGATTCGGGATCTCGTGTGTGTTCGTTTCGTGTGTTCGGTGATCTCGTGGTGTTCGTTTTCGTGTTCGGTGATCTCGTGGTTGTTCTCGTGTTTCGTGGTGTTCGTTGATCTCGTGTGTTTTCGTGTGATCTCGTCGTGTGTTTCTCGTGTTCGTTTTCGTGTGTTCGGTGATCTCGTGTGTGATTTCGTTCGTGTGTTCGTCGATCTTCTCGTGGTGTTCGTTTTCGTGTGTTCGGTGATCATCGTGGTGTTCGTTTTCGTGTTGTTCGGTGATCTCGTGGTGTTCGTTTTCGTGTGTTTCGGTGATCTCGTGGTGTTCGTATTTGATCTCAGTGTGTTCGTCGGTGTTCGTGAGTGTGCGTGTGATGATCTCGTGGTGTTCGTTTTCGTGTGTTCGGGTGATCTCGTGGTGTTCGTCGGTGTTCGTTTCGTGTGTTCAGGGATCTCTCGTGTGTTCGTTTTCGTGTGTTTCGTGTGTGTTCGTTGTTCGTCGTGTGTTCAGAGGATCTCGGGCGGTTGTGCATTGTTAATAGTTTCTGGTTTATTCTATAATCTTTCTGGTATTCCTATATCTATCTGTGTCTGTTTATCTAGATGTCTGTTTATGTATCTATCCATCTATCTGTTTGTTTGTCTATCTATCTATCTGTTTCTATTTATCTTTTTTGTCTATCTAGTCTATGTATAATGTATACATGCATATGTACTATATATACATACATAAATACATACACATTACATACATTCATACATACATTCATACATATATTCATACATACATACATACATACATACATACATACATACATACATACATACATACATACATACATACATACATACAACATACATACATACACATACATACACACACACACACACACACACACACACACACACACACACACACACACACACACACACACACACACACACACACACTCTCACTCACACTCACTCACTCACTCGCATCACTCACTCACTCACTCACTCACACTCACTCACTCTCACTTAACTCGCTCACACTCACTCACACCATCACTCACACTCACTCACACTCACTCACATCACTCATCACTACTCGCTACATTCACAATCATCACTCACTCACTCAATCAATCATCAATTCACTCACTCACTCACACTTCACTCGCTTCACTCACTCACACTCACTTCACTCACTCACACTCACACTCACTCACTCTCACTCTCACTCACTCACTCTCACTCTCAGCTCACTCACTCCACTCACTCACTCATTCACTCACACTCACTCACTCACACTCACCACTCACTCACTCACTCACACACTCTCTCACTCACTCACTCACTCTGCACACTCACTCACTTACTGACTCACTCACATCACTCACTCACTCACTCGTCACAGCTCTCCTTCTTGATAGTGAATGGCTCACTCACTCACTCACTCACTCACAACTTCTGATGTGATGCAAATTTATCATTGTCATTTTCTTGTACAGACGAAACTTCATGCAAGCAGCGCTGACGCAATCTGTTGGTCGAGCAGACTCCGCTCTCGCTTTTATTGTATACTTTCGGAATACGTTATGCTTCTCACAGCTGTACGTGTCCTTTATGTCCTTGTTACGTACACGGACTTCATTATCGCGCGGAGATAAGAATGCGGACTATTTATATATGAATGTCGGACTCTTTTTTACTGTTGTTATGATCTGTGGATGAGAGAGAGTGTTTGGTTAAAGACTCTTGGATTGCGGGTCAACAAAACGACGGGAGTGGATTGCGAAACGGTGTCATGGAGTCGGGATTTTGTGCGGATGTAATAACGGTACATCATTGCCTTGTCTGAAGTGGCACTAGTGGTGCGTACCGAAGAGAGGGGCATTCCTTTGGATGTGAATGAATGCGGTACAGTGACGGTCAGTACTCTTGTCAAACCTGTTTCGAATTCCGTTTCGAACATCGGCTTAATCGCACACTTTGTATAGGGTAAGACAGAGTCGAAGCTTCGGTTCAGTAAAAGATATTTTTTGTCTGTCATTGTACCATAGATATAGACATCGTACGCAATAAACAAAGATTTATTTTTGTATTTATCTCTTCTGGATATCCGAATGTAGGAGTCATGGGTACCCTACATGATAAACGAATACATTTGAACCGTATTCATGTTGACAAATTTAGAAAAGATATGAATAAGAATGCGTATCTTCACAACGCAAGCGATGTATTTAACCGGTTTCGAATATTACTAACGGAGATATATCCGAAACCGGTCAAATACATCTCTTGTATTGGGAAGATGTTCATTCCCATTCATACCCTTTATACAAAGACACATTTCCTTCATTTGTATCGGAACAGAGCGGCAAATTTCCATAGGACTCGCGTGCACGTCCTCAGCAAAAGTTACATTTGTTCCATCAGCGTCCACATATCCACACGCATCCACAAATCCCGGGGTTGGATATCGGGGCTTGTTTTGCCATAACAGGTGGCCGTGAAGTTAACATGGATTAGATTATCCTATTTACGGATGATATGGATACCAGCATGTGGGTTGGCAGGGAGAGGGGGAGAGGGGGGAGGGGGGAAGGGGAGAGGCCGGCCTTGGCGAACGGAGGAATTGGCCCAGAATTGTTGTAGTCTGTGTGTTTGGTTGGTTGGTTGTCTGTTTGTTTGGTTGCTTGGTTGTTTGTAGGTGTGTGTGTTTTTGTGTGTGTGTGTGTGTTGTGTATGTGTTGGTTGTGTTTGTTTACGTATGTGTGATTGTTGATGTAAGTGTTTTGTTTGCGTATGTGTTGGAGCGTTTGTGGGTGTGTTTGTGTAGTGTTGTTTGTCTGAATATTGTCGTTGTTTCTGTCTCTGTCTTTCTGTCTGGCTGTGTCTGTGTCTGCTTGGGTCCTTACTCCCTTCCTTTATGTTTTTTCTTCCCATCAGTCAGCCTCCCCATTTCTTTGTCTGCCAACAAGACCGTGTTTGCGACCTTTTGACCCAGTAATCACGCCCTTATTCGCCGCCGTCCATACATTTCCACATTGAGAACGAAGGGACGCCCCGCGCTGCTGCTCGCCCGCCCGCCCGCCCTCCCGCCCGCGATGGCTGTCACGCCCGAACCGTCCTTCACCGCAGAGGCAGAGGCGGCCTCCCTCCCTCTCCCTGTCTTTCTCTCTCACTCTCCATTGATCTCGCCCGCGCACGCACTTTCGCACTCACTCTTGCACTCACTTCGCCCTCACTTCACACTCACTTCCCCCTCGCATCACACTCACTTCGCCCTCACTTCACACTCACTTCGCCCTCACTTCACATTCACTTCGTCCTCACCTCGCATTCACTTCGCCCTCACTTCACACTCACTTCGCAGTTCGCAACTTCACACTTCGCCCTCACTTCACACTCACTTCTCACTTTCACACTTCACACTCACTTCGCCCTCACTTCACCCTCACTTCACACTCACTTCACACTCACTTCGCCCTCACTTCGCGCTCCTCTCCGCCGCGCCACAACAGCGGGGAACAGCAGCCCGCTCGGCGCCTGCAGACAAGCCCGGAAAGACGTCGTGCTGTTGTCCCGCTCCTCCCTCGCGCTGCCGTTGTGTCTGTGTTTGTCTGTCTCTGCGTCTGTGTCCTTTTCTGTGTTTGTCTGTGTCTGTATCTATCTGTGTCTGTCTGCCGCGTCTATCAGTGTTTCCGTGTCTGTTTCTACGACTCTGTCCGTCTTTTTCTGTGTTTGTGTGTGTCTGTATCTGTCTGTTTCTGTCTGCCGCGTCTATCATTGTTTCCATGTCTGTTTCTACGGCTGTGTCCGTTTCATTGTTTGCGTCAGTGTGTATTTATGTCTGTGTCTTTGTCTGTGTCTGTTTCTGTCTCCTGCGTCAGTCACTTTCCATGTCTGTATCTGTGTCTGTCGGTACCCATGATTTGCCTTTCTGTCCGGCTCATTGTCTGTGTCAGTGTGCCTTTTTGCCTGTATCTTTGTCTGTGTTTGTGTCTGTTTTCCTCTCTCCCGTCTATCGTTGTCTGTTATCATATGTGTTTTTGTGTCTGTCTGTATCTGTAACTCTGCTCATGTCAGTCCCTGCGTCTGTGTCTTTCTCTATGTCTGTGTCTGCGATGTTTCTGTCTATCGTGTCTATTACTGTCTGTTACGATGTTTATATCTGTGTGTATGTGTATGTCCTTGCCTGCGTCTGTGTGTCTTTGTATCCGTCTCTTTGTCTGTGTCTCTGTTTATGGCTGTGCATCTTTTACTGCGTCTGTCTGCGTGTGTGTATCTGTGTCTGTATCTAGGTCTGTGTCTTTGTCTTTCTCCGAGCCCGGGTCTTTGTCTCTATTGAATCGTGTGTAGTTGATTACAATTTTTTTTTTTTGAGGGGGAATCCTGGAATCCTATTTTGTTGAAAAGCGTCCTTTCCAACTTTTGAGAAATGTACTTGTGCATGTTTGTTTATCCCATTTTTTATAGTTTTCTCCGAGATTTATGGTGTCTATATGTTATGATTTTAGGCCACCCCCCCCCCCAAAAAAAAAAAAAAAGAAAAAAAAAAACGATCATAGCGCATGAGACAGTTTTGCGTTTTGCATTTGGCCAAATTTACGCTCAAAGTTCTCCTGGTCTGCCAATATATAATTCGAACAAACAATCGTCCCTGTGACATAGGAGCGGGGGCATATGATGAAAGGGGCACCAGAAGAAGAGTAGAGAGACGAGGTCATCACGTAGATCTCCGTAGAGAGATGAGGCAGCTAGAGTCAGATGCATGATCTTTTGCCTCAGTAGTTCCTCTCAGCAGAGTACTCTCCCATGAGATATGAGAGAGAAGTGACGCATGCAGGAGACGAGCAGAGGCATGACAGCCGAGACCGAGGAGAGGAGAGGGAGAGGCAGAGGAGAGGGAGAGGAGAGAGGGAGAGAAGAATGAGAGAGGGGAGATATAGTTACGGAGGGAGAGGGAGAAGAGAGAGAAAGTTTACTCAGGTAAGACGGAAGGGGGATGGAAGGTAGGGAAGGAGGGGGTAATCGGTCAGGAGAAAGGAAGAGGAGCGAGTGAAGGGTTAGGCCGTCTGAACCGGGAGAAGTGGGTGACCAGGGGTGAAGGGAGGTGGGGGTAGGCGCGTGATCGGTTGAGCTGGGTGCTGCGGTGAGCTGACCCAGATTACGCAAAGATAATGTGCTTGGTTCGATTGTAGGTGCGCTGCCTGGCTCTTGCGTGCCTCCTTCAGCGACATGCTCTCGTACCTCGTGTCCTTTCGTTAAACCCTGTTTGGCCTGTTGAGTTGGTGGGCTAGTCTGCTTGCGTGACTGCCCCGTGATGCCTCGTCTCGTGTCTCCTTCTTCCCCCTCTGTCTCTCTCTCCTCTCAAGCAATATCTCTATGTATTATATTCTGCCTAATAATTTATCTTTATCTTTCCTTCAATCTCTGTTCTCACTCTACTTGTTGCTGTGGTGTCTCTCTCTCGTACCTTACCTCCCTCTCTCGTCGCCTTCCTCCCTCCGATCTCTCTCTATCTACCTCTCTGTCTCCTCTCACTCCCTTTTCCTCAATTTTCTACCAACCTCCATCTCCCTCTCCCCCCCC
The DNA here is from genome assembly GCF_003789085.1 of Penaeus vannamei. Classification (NCBI taxonomy): domain Eukaryota; kingdom Metazoa; phylum Arthropoda; class Malacostraca; order Decapoda; family Penaeidae; genus Penaeus; species Penaeus vannamei. The sequence goes on along the minus strand of NW_020871423.1, from coordinate 133,639 downwards.
TCTCTCGTCTTCCTGCATTCCTTTTCCTCTCCTGTCTTTCTTTCCCGTTCTTCCGTTTGTCTTCTCTCGTCCTATTCTATCTCTTTCTATGCGTAGTTTTATTTCTTTCTTCCTTCCGCCCTTTTTCTCTTTCTTTTCTCTTTTCTTTTCTTATTTCTTCTTCTTATCTTCTCTTTTCCTCTCCTCTTCCCTCCCCCCTCTCCTCCCATCCTCAGCGCCTCCTTTCCTACCTTACCCTCTCTCTCTCTCTCTCTCTCACTCTCCTCAATCTCCTTCTCTTTTTTCTCCTTCTCCTCCTTCTCTTCTCTCTCATCCTCTTCTCCTTCTTTCTTCTTCTCCTTCTCTCTTCTTCATCCTTCTACAGGCTTTTTCTCTCTTTCGCTCCACCCCCCCTACCTCCTCTCTATCCTTCTTTGCCATTCCTCTTTTCTCTCTCACTTCTCTATCCCATATTCTATTTTTTCTTTCCCATTTCTCTTACTCTACTTCCCTAACCTCTTCCTGTTTCCTCCTAACTCCTCTCTCAACCAGTCTCCTCCTCTCTTCTCTCGTCTCCCTCTCTCTCTTCCTCCTCTTCCCTTCTCTTCCCTCTCTTTTTTTTTCTCTCTCTCTTTTCGGTCTTGCTCTGTCTCTCCACTCCGTCTCTTCTTTGTTCCTGTTCCATCCTCTTTACCTCTCTCGTCCCTCTCTCCATCCACCTCTCTCTTTTCTCTCTTCCCTCTCTCTCTCTCCTCTCCCTCTCCTCTCCCCCTTAATTTCTTACCCCCTCCATTTTCCCTCTACCTGTCCTTCGTGCTCTCACCATCCGTCTCCCTCTTCCTCTCCCTCTGTCTCTTCCTTTTACTCCTTCCCCCCCTTCCCTCTCTCTTCCCTTTCTCTTTCCTCTCCTTCTTACTCCTCCTTTTTCTTCTTCTCCGCTTCTCCTTCTTCCGTTCCCAATTCCTGTCACGCTCTCTGAGTGTATCAGCATCTGCCCTCACACGCCAGCTCCTCCCGCCGCTCTCCGAACTCCTTGCCAATCCCAAGCTCGAACTCTGAGGGGAAAAGGGAGGGGAGTTCTTGCCCTCTGCTGCCATGGGGAGACGAAGCCTTCATCGTGGGAGAACCTCCCCCCTCCCCCCACTTCTTCATGTCTATTTTCTTTCCCCGTCCGCGATATTCTCTTTTTCTCTTTTTCCTGTATCTCTCTCCTATCAATCATCACTTCATCTCATCCCGTCTCACACTACTTCTTCTTCTCTTCACTTTCTTCTCTCTTCTCTCTTTCTTTCTTTCTATCATCATTATCATCTCTTCTTTTCTTCTCTAGCTCCTCTCTTCTTCTCCCTTCTTCTTTTCTTCATTTCCTTTTCCTCTCCCTCTCCATTTCTCATGCAGCCCGGGGACACCCTCTTCTCATCTCTCCTCACTCCCTGTACCCACTTCTCCTCTGTATTTCTCCATATATCATTAATGAACCTATTATTGGGTATAAAGTGCGTGCCGGCATTCGATGCGAGAACACCTGTGGATATTCGTGTGGACAACGCGAGGAAGGATGGTAAACGAGGAGGTAGGGGACGCTCGTGGTGGAGGTGGAGTGGAGGTGGAGGTGGAGGTGAGGTGGATGGGTGAGGTGGAGGTGGAAGGTGGAGGTGAGGAGGTGGAGGTTGTGATGAGGTAGGAGGATGGTGGCGAGGTGGAGAATGACGGTTGAGGTGAAGAATGAAGCGAGGAGGTGAAGCTCAGGCCCTTATTCTCCTGATGGCGATGGAGGAGGAGTCAGATGAGGATGATGATGAGGATGATGATGATGATGAAGATAATGGTGATGAGATGACGATGACGAGGAAGGATAATGTGATATTGGAGGAGGAAAATTGGGGAAAATGGTGGAGGAAAACTAAGAAACGGAGGGAACAGGAAAGCCGGATGAGGTGGGAAAAAGACCGGGATAAAGAGGTGGATGAAGAGGTGATAGCGGAGGACCGGGCGAAGAGGTGGATGAAGAGCCAGAGCAAGGAAGCCCATAAGACGCCTTGAGGGCACCAGTTCAGGGAGGAGGAGGGAGGGGGAGCAATGGGGGAGGAGGAGGTAGGGGGGGAGGGGGGGAAGAAGGGGGGGAGGGAAGGCGAAGGAGAAAGAAGGGGTTTGAAGGAAAGGTTAAAGGGGGGGAGGTGGAGTGAAGAGGGAAAGAACGGAGATGGGAAGCGAGGGGAAGAGGGAAGAGGCGAGGAGGGAAGGAAAAGGGGGGGGGAAGGATAAGAAAGGGAGGGAGGGATAAGGAAAAGGGGTAGGGGGAAGGGGAACTTGAGAGAGGGCGATAAAAGAACTGAAGAGAATGAAAGGGGGGAAGGAATAAAGGACAATGAGGTGGAAGCGACAACAGATGAGAGGGTGAAAGGGCGGAGGGGAAGCGAGAGGAAGAGAGAGAGAGAGAGAGAGAGACAGAGAGGGCGTGCAATTACAAGATGAAAATGATTATAGAGTTCAATAGAAATCGAGGAAATTGGACTTGACAAACAAATATACAAACAGACATCAAACCCCAAGTTATTCAAGGAACCCTTCATGGAAAATCAATCTCTATAGCAAAGACAATCCATCACTTTATGTCTTATTATAAGGATTTGTACTATAAATATTTTATCAATTTCTTCTCTATGAAAGCGTAGGAGATCTCCACTATTGTAGCACTATTACTTGTCCTCTATCTTCTAACTAAAAACCCTAGCAAACTCACTACACTCCATCCATCTTCACTCCCAACACTGATCATAGATGTCTCTTCATCTCATCTCTTCACTTCTGGTCTTCACAGAATTGTTTTCAATGATTTGATATATCTTCGGCGCAGACCCTGCGCTTCTGAATCGTTCACTGGGCGAAATGCACACTACACATCCAACGCCCTTTTTTTTTCCTTATGTCCTGTTTATTCCGGCGCAGGAAATGGAAGTGCAGTTGTCGTATTGGATCTCCGCAGTTTTAATGGGGTTCAGAGAGGGTTGTGGGCTTAGTCATGGGAAACGTAATGCGAGGCTGGGTAATGGTGGGGGTTGGTGGTGGGGTTGGAGGTCTGAACAGCTGGTATAAAAGATGGTTGAGTTTGGTGGTGGGCTGGGGCTGAGTTAGGTGGGGAGGGGTGGTGGTGGGTGGAGGTTGGAGTTATGTTGGATAGTATAAGGTGAGTTTTTGGTGGGGTCGGTATTGTGGTCGGATGGTAGTATATGTGATTTTAGCAGGGGTTGATGGGTGGAGTTGTGGTGTAAGTGGAGTGTGGTTGTATAGTTTGGTAGGAGATATGGTGGAGATTGTGTGGTTTATATGTTGGCGAATGTATGTGGTTTTGTGATTGGGTAGCACTTTGCGATCAGATGTGAACGATCGGATGGAGAGTTGTAGTGTGAACAGTGGCAAAATGTTATCTATTCAGTACAAACTTAAGAATCGAAAAATATGAAAAAAACAAATAACAAATAGAATTCCACCTCTACATAAGGATGTACTATCTAATAATCTCAACCTACCAAATATTTGTGCCATTGAGTACCGAGCGTCAGCATTATTGAGGTACTGACTCGAAGGGGTTCGTTCGACTTTGATGAACGAAGAGCTGGAAAGGCGTTTCATGGTTGATTTCGCTGCAACTCGTCTCACTTTTTTTTTTACAGGAGCGATCTGTTGCTGTAATACTCAATCACCGTCTAGGATATCAGCGTCTCATCGTGTTTCACGTCCTTAATTGCTGAGCGCACTGAAGCTGACGAACGATTTTCATCTCATTTATCCAGTAACGGTATCGTACCGTTGCACGTGGGTGAAGGTGCAAAGAGAAGACGGATGAAGAAGAATAGAATAAGAAAGAGAGGGAAAGAGAATCTGTCGTAGATAATAAAAAATGAAGATTGGACAGGATTAGAAGAGAGGGAAGAGAAGAAGAGGAATTGCGGGTGAGTGAGTAAGAGAACGTCGGATCGATATACAGATGCAAATGCAATACACAAAAGAGAGGGAAAGAGGATGCCGTCTAGTCATAATAAAAAGCAAGATTGTGGTCTGCTACTATCACAACATGAGGAAGAGTAAGGAAAAGAGAACTTGCGACTACGGTAGATGCATATATGGGCGCTAAAGTGTCAGAGCGTCGATAAGAGAAAGGGACACGAAGTGCTCTTGGAAGGGATCAGGAAAGAGCACTGCGTCAGATAATAAAAAATTGTGAAGATAGGGCTCTGCAGAAATGAGTCATAGCATCAGGTAAATTGAGATTCTCTTGTCGCGTGACTTGCAAAAGTCGAAACGATCACTCGTGCCATACACGGTATCTCAAGACGAGAGGATAAGAAAGAGGTGGAAGGTGAGGGATAACTGACTGAATGCGTACGAATACATAAAAACAGTGAACCTGACGTTGAAGGATAAGGATAACTACAGGTGAATGTCAAATCAGGAAAACTAGCAAATTTGGCTCGTGGTGAGCTTGCGCAACAGGAACACCTGGAAGGAAAGAGCACAGCTAACTAGTGAGAATGAATAGTATTGCATAAATAAATAAAAGAGGAATATGTGGAAGATACTCAGGAGAGGATAGAGGACGATAGTGGAAGATAAGGAAAGAGAATGAACTGTTAAGACAAAATATAAAGAAAACTTGAAAAAGAGAAGAAAGAAGGAAAGAAGGAAAGAGATATTGCGTATTGTATAGTATATAAAATACGTGGATATACTCAAATGATAGTTCACTGATGCACAGAAGTCAACGTACTAGACTTACTAGTGTAGAAAAAGAATAAATAAGGAGTAGCGATGAGTATAGTGTTTGCGGTAACACTGAGCTTTTACTATCTAACACTGATACCTCCAGCACACTTGATATAACATTGCGGAACACTCACACATTCGTCTACAATCCAATCGAAAATCGATTACAATAAAGTTAGCCGTCCATCTTGAGTAGAAACATTCCGCACACTACACACAAATAAAAATAAAAAAATCATCCGCAAACACTAGCACGAAACCTTATAAACCTAACATCTAAATCGCATAAATAGCAATAAAAAAAGACACCAGAAAAGCCAACGCATTCGACATAGAAAGAAAGAATACATAAATGTCACACCTTTCACGCGATGCATCTCGAATCACAACTCCACGAGATATGACAACAGAACGAAGTACAAGAACTTATGAACACACATGAAACCAAGGGATTAACAACATTACGGCGAAAGAAGAATCAAAAGTGGAAAAATTGTCATAAGTAGACACGGGATAAAACATAACCATAAAAGAAAAAAAATGGTACGAGAATACTCATGGTAAATATAGAACGCAAAGAAATCGAAAGAAAGGTAAGAATCTACTAGATAAAAAAAACACACAAAAAAAAAACAAAAAAAGAATCCACAAGATAAAGACAGAGAAAGAAAAGAAAGATAGAACAAAAACCAAACGAACAATTCACAGATAAAAAAGCGAAAGAAAAACGTAAAAGAAAAGAAAATAAAGAAGAAGAAGCAATAAAAAAGAAGTAGTAAAGAAGAAGAAGAAGAAGCAGTAACCCCTAATGAGCTGAGAAGCCGCGAGCCGAGAGCGACCGGCAGCCGGGCGCATCTGCCGGCGAGGCGATGGGCGTCACGCGGGAGATAAGCTCAAGCAAGACACGGGCTCCAGCTAGTCTGTCAATATCAGCCGACCGATTGCGTCCGGGGAGAAGTGCCGTGGGAAGTCTGTGCCGAGGCGCAGTCGGAACTGGGGGATTGGGGTGGGTTGCGATTATTTTTTGGGGGAGGTGGGGGGGGGAGGAAGGCGGGCGTGAGGGGGGTGGGGGGTGGGGAGGAAGGGGTGAGATCTAAGGTCGAGGTTCGCTTGAGATGTTGATTTGATTCCGTGTGGGATTTCGTGGTTTCTCTCTCTCTCTCTTTTTCTTTTCTCCTTTCTTTCTGCTTATCTTCGTCTTGCTTTCTTCCATTCAGTGTTTCTCAGCTTTCGTTTTTTCCCTCTTCTTGCCATTTTTTCTTTTTTCCCTTCCCCTTTTCTTTTCTACATTTTTTCGCTTGCTTAGTTCCTTTACCTCTCCCCTTATCTTTTTTTTTTCCCTCTCCCTTTAGCTTTCCATTTCCCCCCTTTTCTTTCTTTTCCCTTTTCCCCCCCCCCCTTCCCCCTCCCCCTCCCCTCCCCCTCCCCTCCCCCTCCCTTCCCCTACCTCTCCTTTCCCCCCTTTCCCCTTCCCTGTCCTTCCGCTCCCCCTTTCCTTTTCCTTACCATTTCCCTTTCGTTTCCCATTTCTCTCTGCTTCTTCCTCCCTTGCTCGGCTTGCAGATGAAGGGAAACAAGTTTAGCAGATCCAGAGCGCAGGCCTTAAGGAGGAAGAGAGAAGAGAAGGGGAAAGAGGAGAAGGAGAGAAGAAGGGACAAGGAGACGGAGACGTCGGAAATGGAGAGTGGGGCGGGCGTCGAGATTGGGCGTCGATTAGATTTGGTGGCGGGCGCTGGCGAAGGAGGGCGCTGAAAGGATTGGGTCGGCTCGAGGTCGAAGGGAAGATGAGGAGTCTAAACTTCCGTGAGGTGTCGCAGCCCCTTGAAGGAGGCGAGGGGCGAGGGGGGCGGGGGACGCCAAGGGCCTCCCCGACGCCTGGCTGGATCGTCGTGTTATTGGCAGGGGCGGCGAGGGTACAGTGGAGAGCCGCTGGACCAATGGGCGGCGTTATTGGATGTGAAAGCGCCTTGTTTCGTGCCCGCAGGTTCTGCATACGTATATTTTATATGTTGTAGGAGACTCGGGCCAATAGCTTTGAGAATTTAGATAAGTTGGAGGGTGGCGGTCGTTCCTGGGGTTCTGCTGTGTGACCCAACTTGACCTGTTGAGTGAGGCGAAGACCTTGGTGTACATGCTTGTTCTTTTGAGTGAAGCGAGGACCGGGTGTACTCAGTGGAGGTTGCAGGGGAGTGTGGCTAGTCGGTGCAATTTAGCTTTATTTGAAATGTTAACATGGTCGAATTAGTGTGCGTTTATTCCATATTAAAGCGCATGACATATGTAATGTTAGGACATATCTTGTCTCGGCGAGAAGCTTATAATGTAACCTGAGTCATATCTCGAGCGTTGAGATCAGACTTACTTGTGTGAGGCGTCGCAGCCGCAGGGAGTCAAGCAGTGCAGTCTGCGACGGTGATGTAAGCATGTGCGAGAGGTCAGCATTGTCGTTTGAAAATGTGATATATGTCACTTTGGTAACCGCAGCTGTCTCAGACTCCTGTTGCTAGCTGTTTGGGATCACTTTACTGTCATGAAGCATCAAAGGGGAGCTGTTGCAGGGGCGCTGCAGTGGCACAGACCTCGACATTGTCCTAGGCCTCTGCGGGTTGTGCCAGGCCCTGCTCTCCTCACAATGCGACCCGAGGCATTATGCTGGGGCGCATTGTCGGCTGCGACACGGACGCTGCCGACTTCAGGCGCTCCTTCTGGTGCCATCTTACTGGGATTTCAATCGCATGCCTCTTTCTACGCGCTTTTGTTCTTTTGCGCAACGCGGCGACACCACTCGCGGGACATCTTTGTGGTGACATCTCTCGCATAACTAGGTGAACGAGACGAGGCTTGGATGTCTTGTTTGCAGCGCGGCTTTTAAAGGAAATAAGCAAGGGTTCCACATCCAAACAAGGCGAGGGTCAGCGGCGCCTCGTTATTTACGGCCACGCGTCCGAGCGCTACAGGTCCGGTTGGCGGGGCGCAGAGGGACCGCGTTGGCCGCCGCTCTGATTGCCGCGCGGCGCCGATGCGTCTCGGGGAATTCTGAAGCCTCTCGCTTCGGCGCACATCTGCGTGCGGGCGTGCGCTCGCAGATACAGTTATGCATTGTATAAACCCATGCACACATTCAGTTGTAATTAGACACACAATTCAAAGCAATTGACTAATGCGGAGTAAGAATGGCGAACAGGTTATTGTCATTCTTCAAAACCGTGAAGAGTCCGCATGATTCGGGGCGTCCTTGGCTCTCGCGATAATGACAGCCGGGGATTGTCAACGCCATAGGCCAGGAGGGGGCGGGGGTGCTATAAAGGAAAAAGGGGGGGGGTAGAGACATTCGTGGGGTTGCCGTATGCGCAGAGACAATCGGCCTCACCGTGGGAAGCCTCCTGCGCTCTGTTCGCTGTGACTTCTTCTTTGTATATTGTCCCACGAGAAACAAGATTCGGTAAAGACCCCTCTTTTTTCTTCTTTTTTCTTTCTCTTTTTCTCTCTTCCGTTGTTATTTTCACGCCCTCATGACGCGGTCACTCATGGAGATGTCCGTGTACGTGGATGAGAGTTGGCGGTTTTCTCGCCTGTGAGATTGGCATAGGTAGTTGAGATTTTAAATTACAGGCCAACGGTCACGCAGATTCTGTCTTGCGCGCGTGTGAACTCTTTGTTATAAATACGTACACACAGACACAAACACATATACATGCAAGATACACGCACACGCACGCACACGCCACGCAACGCACGCACACACGCACGCACACGCACACACGCACAACGCACAACGCACATACACATACACATACACATACACACACATATACACATACACACATACACACACACACCACACACACACACACACACACACACACACACACACACACACACACACACACACACACACACACACACACACACACACACACACACACACATACACACACTCTCTCACTCACATCAACACACTCACACTCACCACTCACTATCACTCACTCACACTCTCTATCTCCTCTCTCTCTCCTCTCTCTCTCTCTCTCTCTCTCTCTCTCCTCTCTCTCTCTCTCTCTCTCGCTCTCCACACACACACCACACACACACACACACACACACACACACACACACACACACACACTCCTCTCTCTCTCTCTCTCTCTCTCTCTCTCTCTCTCTCTCTCTCTCTCTCTCTCCTCTCTCTCTCTCTCCTCTCTCTCCCCTCTCTCCCTCTCTCCCTCTCCCTCTCCCTCTCTCTCCTCTCTCTCTCTCTTCTCTCTCTCTCTCCTCTCTCTCTCTCTCTCATCTCTCATCTCATCCCCCTCTCTCTCCTTCTCTCTCTCCCTTCTCTTTCTCTCTCAAACTCTCCCTTTCCCCACTTTCCCTCTCCCTCTCCCTTTCCCCACTTTCCCTCTCCCTCTCCCTCCCCACTTTTCCCCCTCCCTCTCCCTCTCCCCTCTCTCCCCCAGCCGGCACTTCGCAGATCGTTTACTCTCTCCAGCGTGAAGTCCAGTCGCCTCACGCGTGTGCTTTGTGCTTGCTACCGTGAAAGAGACCTGGCCTTGTTTCCTCCCCCTGGACCGTTCAGCTCGCGGCTATGTTTTGCTTCGTCTGCAGGAGAGGCTATTTCTTTCTTTTTCTTTCTTTCTTGCTCTTCTTTTTTCTTCGTCTGTCTGTCTGTCTGTCTGTCTGTCTCTCTGTCTGTCCTCTCTCTTCTCTCCTCTCTTCCTCTCTCTCCTCCACCCTCTCTGTCTCTCTCTCACTTTCTCTCTTTGTCTCTCTCTCTTTGTCTCTCTCTTTCTCTCTTTCTCTCTCTCCTCTTTCTCTTGTCTCTCTCTCTTTCTCTCTTTGTCTCTCCTCTCTTTTCTCTCTTGTCTCTCTCTCTCTCTCTCTCTTTTTCTCTCTCTCTTTCTCTCTTTTTCTCTCTCTCTTTCTCTCTTTCTCTCTCTCTTTCTCTCTTCTGTCTCTCTCTCTTTCTCTCTTTGTCTCTCTCTCTTTCTCTCTTTGTCTCTCTCTCTTTCTCTCTTTGTCTCTCTCTCTTTCTCTCTTGTCTCTCTCTCTTTCTCTTTGTCTCTCTCTCTTTCTCTCTTGTCTCTCTCTCTTTCTCTCTGTCTTCTCTCTCTCTCTCTTCTCTCTCTCTCTCTCTCTCCTCTCTCTTCTCTCTCTTCTCTCTCTCTCTCTCTCTCTCTCCTCTATCTCTCTCTCTCTCTCTCTCTCTCTCTCTCTCTCTCCTCTCTCCTCTCTCTCTCTCTCTCTCTCTTCTCTCTCTCTCTCTCTCTCTCTCTCTCTCTCTCTCTTCTCTCTCTCTCTCTCTCTCTCTCTCTCTCTCTCTCTCTCTCTCTCTCTCTTCTCCCTCCCCCCCCCTCTTTTTTTTTGCTGTGATATCTTCCATCGCAAATTGTTGTTTGAGGTTTGTTCGCTTAGGGGACCTCGATACCGCGGAGACTCGGGCACGTCAGAGTCGATTGGTAACCTTGCAGGGATTGGTGGGAATTAGAAGCTCGACTTGTGCTTGTGTTTCGTTTCATTGTGTAAAGTCAGTTCGTGTCTTTAAGAAAACATTGGCGTGGATGAGATGAGAGAGTTGATGTAACGGAATTAGAAGGATTTTTCTGTGGCCTGGTGTAGTGTTGTAAGTAGGCCGATGGTAGTCCGTTTCTTGTGTCGGTTACCCTCTATCAGATATTTATGACTGACCATGATATTAGCATCATGCGTGACTCTGTAGGGCTACATTGTTTATATGACAAGAGGGCGACGTGCCATAAAGGAGATTCCTTTTTAAAGACGTTTTTACGAGCGGCCGTTTCAATCTGCGGGTCACGGGGCTCCTCCCTCGCTCAGAAACAGATAAAAGCAAAATAAACTTCATCTCTTGCCGCTCGTTTTCGGGCCATTGTCCTCGGGGCCAGAGACTGTCGGCGCAAGTTTTACGAGCGTGAATTTAAGCCACATGTTCTCTCGCGGGATTTTATGAGGAGGCCACAGTCCCTCCGCCGCCCATCAATAGTAGCTGAGCCGCCCCTCCCCCCGCCCCTCGCGTGGCCCACTTCCGCCCGAGGGGTGCCAGTGCCAAGCCAGCGGCGCCCGTTGCGTATGCCTTGCTGGGCGCCGCGAGATTCTCCTTCTGCTCAGCCAAGGGTGGAGGGAGTGGGCGCGTCCGGGGAATGAGTCAACGAATGAAATTCAATTCCAGTGCCATTGCAAGAGGCAGTGTCCAACAGGTATCGCCTGCACGCGCTGGAGCAGCAGATAGTAGGATCAGCAACAACAGGCCAGCCTGCAGAGTGCGAGTGCAAGCAGGCGGCGGCCTGCAAGTTTACGGACCTTAAGCCAGACCAGTAAAAGGGCCGTTCGAGATGGGGGCCTGGGGGGCATTCATGGCAATAGACGCGGCTAGACGCTGAGGTGGCCGCCGCCTCGTGGCTCTTAAGTGCCGACTGAGTGGACGGCGAAGGCAGGCCGCAGTTGCCACCCCCGCCCACCCTTTGTGCCTGGCCTGTTTTTAAGCAAGTGCGTGGCGGCTGGCCCTGCCGACCGCATGGCGAGCGGGATGCAGCCGAGCGCCTTGCGCGGCGTCGCCTTCGTCGCCGCCATGAAGCCGCGCTGGCAGGCAGTTGGGTGACTGGGCTCTCGCCGCGCGCGCATTACGAGTGTGTATTTCAGCGCGACACCAGCTTGCCGCGCGACATTAATGGCCGAAGAGATTTTCGCGCGCCGGCCAATTTGCCCTAAAAGCTCGCGCCGCTGGAAGACCGTATTTCGCGGCGAGGCGGGCGATTTGGCCGGAGTTAAGGCAGAGCCGTTAATCTGCTCCTTTTGCCAAAAAGTGTGAGGTTGGCTTCAGGCGGCTTTCAGGGCTTCAGGGCCTTGCGGAGGCTTTCAGCGCGGGTTAGTTTGCCCTGCGAGTGCGAGCGTCACTGTGGGGTGAGAGGGCGAGGGTGAAGAAAGGCGTGTTCGTGAGTGTGGATGAGGTGGGCGCGCCCTGACTCGCAGTTGTAGACTTGAGACTCGACACTGCACCAGAATCTCCTACCACTCAGCGTCTTCAACATCTTCCCCTGTTTTCCGCATCTTCCGAAAGAACGAAACCCTTCTGACGAATATCATAAACCCTAAAAAAAAAAAATAAAAAAAAAACGTGCCAAGACAAACGGGGCCATTTTTGAGAGACGGAACAAAGGAGGCCCCATCGCTCTCGGTAGTAGGCCTATTAGCTAGCCCCATCGACCGCGGTTTCGGTCCGGCATGAGAACAGGGAGACGGATCGCCCGCGTTCACAGAACCGGTTTGAGTTGCGAGGCGGGATGGCGGCGAGGAGGGGTGCCGGAGGGGAGAGGGAGGGTTGGGGAGAGATAGGGGGTGGGTGAGAGATAGAGGGTTGGGGAAGATAGGAGGGTTGGGAAGTAGGGAGTTGGAGAATAAAAGGAGGGGTTGGGGAGAGATAGAGGTTGGGGAAGAGAGGGAGGTTGGGGAAGGAGGGATGGGTTGGGGAGGTAGGAAAGGGTGGGGAGAGTAGGAGGTTGGGAGATGTAGGAACGGGTGAGGCGGGAGAATAGAGGGTGGGAGAATAGGAGGGGTTGGAGAGATAGGAGGGTTGTGAGAACTAGGGAGGGTGGGAATAGGAGGGGTTGGGGAGAGTAGGAGGTTGGGGAGAGTAGGAAGGGTTGGGGGAGATAGGAGGGTTGGGGGAGATAGGATGGTTGGGAAGAATAGGAGGGTTGGGGGAAAAAGATAAAGGTGGGAAGACTAGGATGTGGTTTGGGGAAGAGGTAGGGAGGTGGAGAGATAGGAGGGTGGGGAGAATAGGGAGGGTTGGGAGAGTAGGAGTTGGGGAGAGTAGGAAGGGTTGGTGGACGGAACTAGGGAGTTGGGGGAGAGTAGTGAGGGTGGGGAAGATAGAGGGTTGGGGGAGAATAGGAGGGTTGGGGAAGATAGGAGGGTTGGGCAATAGGGAGGGTGAGAGTAGAATTGGGGTGGGGGAGAGGTTTAGAGAGTTGTGGAAGGAGAGAGATAGGTAGGAGTTAGGGAGAGACAGAGGTGTGACGCGGAGTAGATGAAGGTAAAGAATGGAGCGGCATGCAGCATGTCTACGAATTTAGTAGTTATATCTTTTGTGTGTGCCTTTGTAACTTTTGCTTGATTTTTAAAATCTTTTTCTTCTTTGCTTTTGGTTTTTTCTTCTCTCCCTTCCTCCCTCCCCCTCCCATTTTTCCCGCTACCTCCCCTCTCCCCTCTCCACCTTTCCTCTTCGCACATTTTTCCTTCCTTCCTTCTTTCTCCTCCCTCCACTCTCCCTCCCTCTTCCCCTTCCCTCCTCCCCCCTCCCTCCCCTCCCTTCCTCCTTCTCTCCCTCTTCCCTTCCCCTTCCTCCTTTCTCCCCCCTCCCCTCTCCCTCCTTCTTTTTCCCTCTCTCCCTCCCTCCTTTATTCTTCCTCCTTCCCTCTTCCTCTCCCTTCCCTCCCTCCCTCAACCCTCCCTCCCTCTTCCTTCCCCCTTCCTCTTATGGTCGTGTAGTGTATTATACAGTTACGAGCCCTCTGTGTATTAGCGCTATGAGCTGGTCTCCTCGTCGGTGTGCGAGCTCTCTCCATACACGCGCGCTATGTAGGGGCAAGAACGTGTGGAGCGACGCGGATGGCAAGAAGGCTGATTTTGTGGATGTTTTGGTTGGGATTTACGACCTTAGATTGACAGGTCTGCTTTCTTTATGAGAGGGTCGAGGTGGACTGCTGCTTCGACATTCCAGCAATCATCTTGTTTGGTGGTCCGCGTCGCTGACAACAAACAAACGGCAACAACAAAATGGCAGCAACGACGGCGACAGTAGCTACATACCAATTTCAAACAACAAACAACAAAACACTAAAACGAACACGAGCAGCAACACTAACAACAAATACAACAAACT
>NW_020871423.1:90000-110000 GCF_003789085.1 Penaeus vannamei | reverse complement strand
GCAAGAGAAAAGAAGAGAGAAAGACGAAAAGTGAAATAGAAGGGGGTGACCAGCAGGCGAGAGGAGAGGGGATAGGAAGAGAAGTGAATAAGGGGATAAAGGAGTAGAGACGTGAGAGAGACAAGAGGAAAAAAGAGAGAAAGACGAAAAGCGAGATGGAAGAAAATAAAAGAGCAGATATATTTGAGGCGGCTAAAAATTTGTGTTTAAAGAGAATTAAGCAAATGCAGACTCCGCTCAAAGTCCATATCATTAGAGTAAGTGTTTTGAGATTCTTGAGACCTCCTCGGTTTGCTATTTTTCTCGTTGCTCTTTACTTTGTTTCCTTCTTCGCCTTCTCTCTCTTATCTGGCTTTGAATCGTCTCGTACTCTGCATATCCTCTATTCGGTCTCTCTCTCTTCTCTTTCGTCTCTCTCTCTTCTCTTACGAGCCTCTCTCTGCATTCTTCTCGTCTCTCTCTCTTCGTACTTTCGTCTCTTCGTTCTTCTCTTTCGTTCTCTCTCTTCTCTCTTTTTCTCGTCTCTCTTCTCTTAAATCTCTCTCTCTTCTCTCTCTCTCTCTCTTTCTTTCGTCTCTCTCTCTTCTCTTTCGGTCTCTCTCTCTTCTCTTTTCGTCTCTCTTCTCTTTCTCTTTCGTCTCTCTCTCTTCTCTTTCGGTCTCTCTCTCTTCTCTTTTCGTTTCTCTCTCTTTCTTCTACTTTTCGTCTCTCTCTCTTCTCTTTCGGTCTTCTCTCTCTTCTCGTTTCGTCTCTCTCTTCTTCTCTTTTCGGTCTCTTCTCTCTCTTCTCTTTCGTCTCTCTCTCTTCTCTTTCGTCTCTCTCTCTTCTCTTTCGTCTCTCTCTCTTTCATCTCTCTGTCTCTCTCTCTCCTCTCTTTCGTTCTCTCTCCTCTCTTCTCTCTCTCTCTCTCTCTCTCTCTCTCTCTTCTCTCTTTCTCTCTCTCTCTCTCTCTCTCTCTCTCTCTCTCTTCTCTCTCTCTCTCTCTCTCTCTTCTCTCTCTCTCTCTCTCTCTCTCTCTCTCTTCTCTCTCTCTCTCTCTCTCTCTCTCTCTCTCTCTCTACTCTCTCTCTCTCTCTCTCTCTCTCTCTCCTTCTCTCCCTCTCTTCCCTCTCTCCCTCTCTCTCTCTCTCCCTCTCTTTTTTTCTCCTGTCTCTTTATGTTATTTGTATGTGGAAAAGGTTTGTATGAGAGTGAATAATTTCGCCATGCAGTATGATTTTTCACATAGGCCTATATAGTCCTACGTAGGCCTACGTTATACATAGTGTTTTATATTTTTATACGTTTACGGGTTATGCATTTTTTTTGCTTTTATGTGTATTTTATACATTTATTCTTAATGCATTTGTTTTGCTCTTATGTGTACTTTATACATTTCTACTTTTGTACATTTTAAACGTCTGTAAATTGAACATTTATTTTGAGAAATCCTCCTTCATGCTTTCTATAAATCTGCAGCATCTGAGCGCAACCCATCATGTTCAATTCCTACTCTCGGGGAAACTCCTTGAATTTGTCTTGAACACGAGGACGCCGTCGCCCTGGGGGTTTTGCGGCGTCCCTTGCGTCGGCGATGTCCCAGGGTTCGCGGAGGTTGAGCGGAACGTAACGGAGACGCCCCCTCCCCCCCTCTGTCTACGCGGGCGGGGCGTGGGTGGGGGGGGGAGGTGGCGTTGACGGGGCGTGATGCGTGCGGTGGCGTTTGACAAGGTCGTGAGGCATTGTGTCTTTTGGGTGCTGATGGCTGCGTGTGTGTTATTCGCGTTCATCTGTTTTTCTTTCTTTCTTTCTTCTCTTACCCGTTCTTCTTTCTTCCCCTTTCCTTCTCTGTCTTCTTTTCCTCTTCCTTCTCTCCCCCTCCTCCTCTTTTTTTTTTCTTATCACTCCCGTTCTTCTGCTTTCTCCCCTTTTTGCTTCTCCGTCTTCACTGCCTCCTCTCTTTCCTTCCCTACTCTACTCTATCCTACCGTACGCTACCCTACCCTACCTTACCCTACCTTACTTGACCCTGTCTTTCCCTACCCTAGCCTACCCTTCCCTTCCCTTTCCTTCACTTCCATTCACTTCACTTCCCTTTCCTTCATTACTACTCGCTTCCCTTCCCCTTCCTTCACTTCTACTCGCTTCCCTTCACTTCCCATCCCATTCCACTCCACCCCACACACCCCATCCACCCCACCCACTACACCCCACCCTACCTTTCCCTTACTCCCCGGGCAAAGAAAAGAAAAAAAGAAAAAAGAAGAAAAGGGAGAATGAAAGCGAACGAAAGAAGGAACGGAAGAAAGATGCCAGTTTTTAACATCGCGGACTTTCACTGCGCCCGGGCGAAATTTCCGTAAATTCCGGAGGCACTTGCAATCTATTTTCTCTAATTAGAACACACGGTAATGGTGCCAGAGGTAGAAGTATAATTGCCGCGCGGAGAGTCGTTGTGACGTCATCAGATCGGGCTTTTTCGTCTCGGTGTGTGACGTCATTAAAAAGGGCTTTCTTGGGAGGCGTGCGAGGTCGTCGGATTCGGGCGTTATGTGATTCCCTCCTTTCCTGCCTCTCCTTCGTACCCTCCTTCATCCTACCTTACCCTCCCTCTGTATCTCCCTTTCTCCCTATTATTCTCCCTCTTTTCCTATTGCCCTCTTTCCCTCTCCCTCCAGCCCCCTTTTTCTATTATCCTCTTTCCCTCTCCCTCCATCCCTCTTCTCCCTGTCTCCCTCTCTCCCTCCTTCCCCCCTTCTCCATGTTTCCATCTTACCCTTTCTCTTTACCACCCTTTTCACTTTTTCTTCCCTCTTTTTCTCTCTCTCTCACTCCCATCTCCCTTCTCTCCTCCCCTCCTCTCTCACTTCACTTCCCATCTCCCTCCTCCCCCTCCTCTCTCACTCTACCTCCCTACCTCCCTCCTCCCACTCCCTCTCCCTCTTTCATTCCCCATGCCCCCTTCCCCTCATTCACTCCCCCCTCCCACTCACTCCCCACCTTCCACCTCCCTCTCTCCTTTCTTACTCCCATCCCTCCCCTCTCTCTCATCCCCATCTCCCTCCTCCCCCCTCTCTCATTCCCCATGCCCACCTTCCCCTCGTTCACTCCCCCCCTCCCACCCACTCCCATCTCCTCTCCCCCTCCTCATAATCCACCATAAAACCCCGGATTTGATCCAACGCATCCTTTATGCCGAGCGATAAGCGAGCCATTTAGTGATACGAGGATAAGATATGCATAATGAGGTCGGCACGAGGGGGGGTGTGGAGTGGGTGGGTGGGGGGGAGGCGTGGGAAGATTGCAGGATTGCGTGGAGGTGGGATAAGGGGAAGGAGGAGAGAGATGGAGATGTTGGAGGTGTTGGAAAAATCATTTGAGGTTAATGGTCATGCTTTGATTGGTATTTTTGGGGAGGGAGGGAGAGGGAGAGGGAGAGGGAGAGGGAAGAGAGAGGGTGAGGGAGAGGGAGAGGAGAGGGAGAGGAGAGGGAGAGGGAGAGGAGAGGGAGAGGGAGAGGGAGAAGAGAGGAGAAGGAAACGGGGGAGATGTAAGAGGAGAGGGTGAAGGGGGTTGAATAAAATGATGAGGAGAAGGAAGAGGAGGAGAGAAAGGGACAACGGTAAGCTACGAGAGGAGAGGGGGAAGGCGGGTAATGGAGAAAGATAGGGAACATGGAAGCTAAAGAACAAAAGGTTAAGGATTAGGGACAAAGATGAAGAGGGCTGAGAGGGCACTCTTTATTGGACGAGAGAGAGAGCAGAGGAGAGAGAGAGAGAGAGAAGAGAGGAGAGAGAGAGAGATGAGAGAGGAGAGGATTGAGAGAGATAGAGAGAGAGAGAGAGAGAGAGAGAGAGAGAGAGAGAGAGAGAGAGAGAGTGAGGAGAGTGGCGTGGAAGAGAGAGAGAGAGAGAAGGAGAGACCGTTGACAGAGAAGACAGAGACAGGAGAAGGGGAAGAGAGAGTGAGGGCGGAGAGCGGAAGAGGGAGATAGAAATAGAGAAAGCAGCGGAGCCACCTGCCCTGGGAGTGCGAGGGGGGCGAGGGGAAGTCGGAGACACTCGCAGGCGCCGTGAAGGGGTGGTAATGTCATCGGTTCAGTTGCATGCGAGTGGCTGTGAGATGGATTCGAGGTGGAATCGGATTGCGGTTCGGATGCGGTTCGATGCAAGGTGGCCGAGGATGGATACAATGTGGATGCGAGTTAAATGGTTTTGATGCGAGGTTATGCGATCCGCGGACGGGTGGATACAATGTGGATGCGGAGCTTAAATGATGCGAGGTTATGCAAGTGGATGCGTTCGATGTGGATGTGGATGCGAGATGGATTCGAGGCGGATGCGGTTCGGATGCGAGAGAACCTTGGCCATTGGAGGGTAAAAACAAAGCTCTCGCCCCTACTTTCCTTCTCCCCTCACGCCCGTCTTCCTTATTTTCTCTCTCCCCCTTTTTATCCCCTTCTCCCCTTCCTCTCCCCCCTTTTATCCCCTTCTCCCCTTCCTCAGAACCACGAGGTTATGGCCAGCCGCCGTTGTAAAATATATATATATTTTTCCCATGGCATAAAGCATGTTTTTTATTGTTCGGCCTCCGCGTGTGGAACGTTATGGCTCTGCCGGATTATCGTATTTTCGTACATGTGTTTTAGTTTTGTTTTGTTTTTATATTGATTGAGAATTGTTTTTTTTACGATTTCCTTGTCCCGAATCTTGACGGAAAGTTCGGACGGACGGGAGAGGGGGGAGGGGGTGTATGGAGACCGGTCGGATCGCCTGGGGTTCGGTCTGGTCGGCGCTCGTCCGTCGGGGAGCACCGAGCCGCTGCCTGATTGGTCTAATCCGCACGCTTTTATGGTGACACAAAAGCGATTCCCTCCCCCCGTTTCCCCAGATCTTCCTCGGGCCTTCCTTGGGTCTTCCCTCGGTCTTCCCCTCGGGTCTTCCTGGGTCTTCTCGGGTCTTCCTCGGGTCGTCCTCTAGCTTCCCCCAATCCTCCCCAGCCCTAGACCCTCCCTCTGCACCTCCCAACTCTCCTCTACACCCTTCCCTCCCTCTTTCAGCCCTCCCTCAACCCTAGACCTTCTCTTTGCCATCCCACCCTCCTCGACCCCTCCCTTCCTTTCCTCCTCCACCCCCCCCTCCTCCCCCTCCTCCACCCCTCCTCCTCCCTCCCTCCTCCACCACTCCTCCCTCCCTTCCTCCCTCCCTCCCTCCCTCCTCCCTCCCTCCCTCCCTCCCACCCCTCCCTCCCTCCTTCCCTCCATCATCCTCCCTCCCTCCTTCCCTCCTTTCAGTCCCTCAGCCTTTCTCCAGCCCTCCCCAGCTCACCCCCAGCCCTCCCTAGCCCTCCCCAGCCCTCCCAGCCTCCCCTAGCCCCTCCCCTAGCCCTCCCAGCCCTCCAGTCTCTCTCGCGTGGCCCGGTCCCGTGGCCCTGCTTGCACTGCCTTCTCTTCTCGCGGAGTCGTAAGCGCCGCCGCTGCCCTCGCGCTCATGGTCGGCCCCTCGTGCGATCTCGTTCTCTCCTCTCCCTTTCGTCCGTGCGTGAGTCCTCCCCCTCCTCCCTCCCTGTATCAGCTATCTCTCTGAGAGAGAGAGAAGAAAAGTAAGACTAGAACAGAGACAGAAGAGACAGACAGACAGAGACAGACAGACAGACAGACAGACAGACAGACAGACAGACAGACAGACAGACAGACAGACAGACAGACAGACAGACAGAGAAATGGAAAGATAGAGAGAGAGCGAGAGCGAGAGCAGGTATACAGGTAGACGGAAACGCGCTCATTCCAGCGTGCGCGCATCCAAGCATACACATGCACAATGGAGCAAAGGAAGGGGATTATGGCAGCCTATACTTCGTGACGGCGCAGACAAAAGGTCTTGGAAAGTTCCTTTTATGGTCCGTCGCTGTGGTGGCTGTGACGGCAGTGTGTGGCTTTGGTTGTTTGACATTCTGGTTCTCCGTCTGTCATGTGCCTCTTGGTGTCATGCGCCTTGTTGTGGCATGTCCGTATTGTTTTATTGCTTGTGGTTTGCTTCGCGGTTGTGCTTGAATGTTGAGGTTGAGTCGCTGTTTTTTTTCTGGTGAATGAAAACCGCTTCGATGGGTAAGGTTTTGCTTTTCCCCTCCCCTCGCCTCTCTCTTTCCCCTCCTCTTCTTCTCTCCTCTCTCTCCTCTCCTCTCCTCTCCTCTCTCTCTCTCCTCTCCTCTCTCTCCTCTCCTCTCCTCCCCTCCCTCCCCTCCCCTCCCTCCCCTCCCCTCCCCGGTGTCCCTTCACCGGATAGAAGGAATATGGACAAGGAATATGTCGGGCGGTAGGGGTGGTAAAAAAATTTCTCCTTATTGTTTTCCCGTTATTTCCCCTCATTGTCTCCCTATTCTTTTTTCCGTCCATATTCCAATTAAGTATTTTCCCATTTCTTCCCACTTCCCCCCCCCCTTTCCTCTTTTCGTCCCCTTTTCCCCTCTTCCTCCTTCCTTCCCCTTCCCTCCTTATTGCCTTTCCCCTTTCCTTCTTATTTCCTTTCCCCTTTTCCCTTCTTTTTCTTCTTCTCCCGTTTATTTCCGTTTCCCCCCCATCACCCTCCCCTCTCTTTTTTTCCCCTTTCCCCCAATTTCCCCCATTCCTACCCAAGCTGCCATCGTACCCCCCCCCCCCCCCGCCAAAAAAAAAAAAAAAAAAAAAAAAAACGATACAATACCCGATAATCTTTTAATAAATCCAGAGAAGGCCGAAGTTTACGCCGGGGATAAACATCGGAGCGTGAAGAGCATACACGCGATATCCGGGCGCCCCGATTCGCTTCGATTCGAAAAGCGCGCGAAAATCGGGATGCGTTTTGATCGTCGGTGCGGCACGGACTTCGGCATCATTTAGTGAAATATAATGCATGTTGATTGCACGTTCGTGTGTGTGTGTGCATGAAAAGGTCGCGAATAGGGTAGGGGTAGGGGATGGGGGGTTGATAATTGCTTTTGCGATGGCGTTGAGTGCGAATGAGGATTAATTGGTGTTTGGTGGTGCTAGGTGTCAGGGAGGAACGTGGGAAGAGGGACAAAGAATGACGAATAAAGGAAAAATGACATAGAGAAAGAAATGATTGGAGAAAGATGGGGAGAAAGGAAATTAATACTCTGCAAGATTATGGTAAATATGGTTGTGAGATGATGAATTCACGTCGAGAAGACAGTAAAATGATAAAAAGTAAATGCAGAATGTAGGAATACGAGACAATACAAGAAGGGGTACAAGAATGAAATCAAAATACAACATAGGAAAAGAATAAATCACAAAATAAGAGACAAAAAGAGGTGACTACTGACCGACTGCGACGCAACGGTACAGAATTAAATAGAATAAAAAAAAAAATAATAATTAAAATCGACATAATTAATGAAACCAGGAACAACAAAAAAGAACTCTCCTCTCTCTCTCTCTCTCTCTCTCTCTCTCTCTCTCTCTCTCTATCTCTCTCTCTCCTCTCTCTCTCTCTCTCTTCTCTCTCTCTCTCTCTCTCTCTCTCTCTCTCTCCTCTCTCTCTCTCTCTCTCGCTCACTCTTCTATCTATCTCTCTCTCTCTCTCTCTCTCTCTCTCTCTCTCTCTCTCTCTCTTCTCTCTCTCTCTCTCTCTCTCTCTCTCTCTCTCCTCTCTCTCTCTCTCTCTCTCTCTCTCTCTCTCTCACTCTCTCTCTCTATCTCTCTCTCTCTCTCCTCTCTCTCTCTCTCTCTCTCTCTCTCTCTCTCTCTCTCTCTCTCTCTCTCTCTCTCTCTCTCTCTCTCTCTCTCCTCTCTCTCTCTCTCTCTCTCAACTGCTTAATGCAACGTTGACTTTATGTGTCAGACTTGGAGGGGTGGGGGAGAGATGTGATGATGGTGAGTGTCACGTGAGATGGTTTGGTGTGAAGTAAATGCTGTAAGTATTTTTTTAGGGGGGATGATGAATGAAAGGGATGGGATGGATACAATTTTTTTTTTTTTTTTGGGGGGGGGGGGGCTTTAAAACAGTGGATTGATAGTGCGACAGGACTCGGTAGATGCTAGATGGAGGATAATGAGAGGGGAGGGGCTGTGGACAGTGAAAGGGATGGACAGTGAGGGGGTGGAGTAGATTGTAATATGAGGTAGGTTGTGAACAGTGAGAGGGAGTAGAGGCTGTTAACAGTGAGGTGAGGCTATGAAGAGTGAGGAGGGGAGAGGTTGTAAACAGTGAAAGGGGATGAACAGTGAGGGGCTGGAAACAGTAGACAGTTATAGGGGATGAACACTGATACAAGCTGGAGAACTGGAGGCTGTGAACGGTGGAACAGTGCTGGGTGGAAACGTGAACAGGGTGTGGGTGGAGGCTGTGTGTGGTGGAGGCTGTGAACAGTGGAGGGTGGTTGGGTGGAGGCTGTGAACAAGGGGGTGGGTGGAGGCTGTGAACAAGGGGGTGGGTGGAGGCTGTGAACAGTGAGGGGGTGGGTGGAGGCTGTGAACAGAGGGAGGGTGGGGGGTGGAGGTTATAAACAGTGGAGGGACGAACAGTGACAGGGGGAGGAGGAAGTAGTGGGCAGTGACCAGGGGGGGGGGGTGAAATGGAAAGATATCGCGATGCCCAAGACATCCGGCCGGAGATCGGAGGGGCGGGGCAGAGGAACAGGTCGCGAGAGAACGGCGAAGGACGGCAAAGAACGGCGCTGGCTGCACTCTTTCGCTGCACGTTCTTTCGGACGAGGGAAAGATGATAATGGCGATGATGATGGTGGCGATGTTAGTAATGGTGAGGATAGTGATGATGATGATGGTGATGATGATGGTGATGATTTTCAGACGAAAAAGAGGAAGAAGAGAAAAAAAAGAAAAATAGGAGAGGGAGGGAAGAGGAAAAAGAAAAGGAAAGAAAAAAAGAAAGAAAACGAGGAGAGGAAGTTCCTGTGGAGGGGGCGTGTCTTCAAGGACCGAAGGGGAGGCGGGGCTTGTTTGGCTCTCGCTCGGTCGAGATTTGCATATTTCACTTTACTGTAGCTTTGTGTAGCTTTACTGACGCCTTCCTTTTTTTATTATCGTATCGAGCCGGATGTGTGCAGTCGTGGCGCCGAGGGTGGGGGTGGGGGTGGGGGGGGGGAAGGGAGGGGATGGGGAAGGGGGGAGGGGGAGGGGAAAGGAAAGGGGAGGGGAGGGGAAGGGGGAAAAGGGGAGGGGGGAAGGGGGGAAAAGGGGGAGGGGTAGGAAAAGGGGAAAGGGAAGGGATAGGGGAAAATGAGGGAAGGGATGGGGGAAAGGGGGGGGGAAGGGGAAGGAAAATAGAAGTGGGGAGGGGAAGGGGGAGGCACGGAAGATAGGGCCGTCTAATAGCAGCGTTTCGCCCCTGATCAGCACATCGCGGAACCGTGCTTGTTCCTCGTCTCATTTCTCTCCCTCTCCCTCTCCCTCTCCATCTCCCCCTCTCTCCTCCTCCCCCCCCCATTTTTTGCGACTACATATTGCCGCATTTTTGGGCATGTTATGTTGCGTGTTATTGTGATACGGGATGGGTGTGGGCGCGGGGCGTAACTCTCATGTTCATTATGTAAAGAATGGCGTGTTTGGACCGAGAGGGAGGAGAGGGAGGGAGAGGGGGTGAGGGGGAGGGATGGAGAGGGGGAGTATGATTAAGGGGAAGGGTTAGAGGGAGAGGGAGAGGGAGATGGGGGAGTAGGGTTAAGGTTGAGGGGTTAGAGGGAGAATGGGACGGGAGAGGGGGAGGGGTGAGAAAGGGGAATACGAATTAAGGGGAGAGTGGAAGGGAGAAGGAGAAGAGGTAGAGGAACAGGGAAAGGGAGAAGGAGAGGGAAAGAGAGGGGGCGCTAAAGGGGGTGGTGGAAAAAGGAGAGGGAAACGGATATAGATCGGAGAAGGAGGATGGGGTAGGGGGAGAGGGATAATGAAGGGAATAAGGAAAAGAGAAAGATGGGACCAGAGACTGAGAGAGAGAATGAGAGAGTGAAGAGTGAGAGAGTGAGGTGTGAGAGTGTAGAGAATGAGAAAGTGAGATAGTGTGAGAGTGAGAAAGTGAGAGAGTGTAGAGTAAGAGAGAGTGAGAAAATAATCGAGTGAGTGAGTGAGACAGAAACAGATTGAGAAAGAGAAAGAAAGAAAGGAAGAAAGTGGGGGAGAAGGCAATAAAGGGTGATGGTGATTGCGTCCTGTCTAGTGTGCATTTGGTGATTGCTTGTTTACTGCGGGTGTTGAGTGGTGCTTGAAAGGGGGGGGAGGGGGGAGAGGGGAAGACCCTTAGGAGAGGAGGGCAAGGGGGGGGGAGGGGGAAAGGCGGGGGAGGGGGAGGAAGGAATTTGTTTGACCTGTGGCGGCCCTCAGCCCAAGGGTGATCTCGATTGCTCCTTTCCTAATTAGCGAAAAGGGGATAAGGTCTTTCGTCAGGGGATTAATTTCTTCCTTAATTAGTGAAGGTGTTTAGCGAATTGATCTATTGTTCACATCGGCGCTTGGGTATTATTCCTCCTGCGCTCCGGACACTGTTGACGAGATGAGGGGATGCTATGCGCGGGTGCCTTGCCTTGCGTACGAGGCCTCTGAGTCTGGATGGAAGAGGTGAACTGTATTTTCACGCACATGTACGTACGCTCGCTATCACGCACGCACGCACGCACGCACTCATTCAATCAATCATTCACTCACTCATTCACTCACTCACTCACTCACTCACTCACTCTCACTCTCTCACTCACTCACTCACTCACTCACTCACTCACTCTCTCTCTCTCTCTCTCTCTCTCTCTCTCTCTCTCTCTCTCTCTCTCTCTCTCTCTCTCTCTCTCTCTCTTCTCTCCTTTCTCCCTCTCTCTCCCTCTCTCCCTTTCTCCCTTTCTCCCTCTCTCCTCTCTCCCTCTCTCCTCTCCCCCTCTCCCCTCCCCTCCTTCCTTTTTTCTCTCTCTTTCTCACATAGGTATTTATTTTCTTTATGCTGTGCGGCAGTTGTGTGTCTGGCTGTGTGTCTGCTGGAGATGTGGTTTCGCGGCCGCCCAGCTTCCGGCCCGTGACAGTCTCCAGGACATGGTCGCGACGGAAAATGGAGAGAGATGGGAGATGCAGGAGAAGGGGGGGGTGAATAGGAGGAGGAGGGAAAATGGGGATGGAGAGGAAGGGAAGGAGGAGGAGGAGGAGGAAGCGGAGGAGATGAAGATGTAAATGAAGATGGAAAGAGAGGGGGTGGAGGAAAAGAGACGAAGGAGAGGGGTGTAGAGGAGAGAGCCAGAGAGGGCCAGAGAGCGGCGCAGGAACGTCTCGCGGTGCCAGGGCTCCCCCCTGCTCCGCTCC
Organism: Penaeus vannamei; assembly: GCF_003789085.1. NCBI lineage: Eukaryota > Metazoa > Arthropoda > Malacostraca > Decapoda > Penaeidae > Penaeus > Penaeus vannamei. The sequence continues at coordinate 98,725 of NW_020871423.1, read as the reverse complement.
AGGGCGCTCGACTCACCCAGGACTTCCCGCCAGCGATCCTCCGTGAGCGTTCCCTCATGGGTGTCTTCAGCGTGGGAGACGCCAGGAGACATGTGGGCGTGTGGGCGTGGAAGGACGCGAGAGGACACCTGGGCGTGCGGGCGTCGGCCTCTTCACTCGGGGCGGCTACCTCCCCTGTCTCCACCTCCTGCAGGATGACAGACGCGCTTCTCACGCCCTCCGTGGGAACTCTGCCAGCCTCCCCGCAGCCCCCTGCAGGTCTTGACGAAAGACGGTGCCATCTGGAGGGGGCTTGGGCAGCGCAAAGGACGTCTCGAGCACCCTCCCTAACTCCAAGGGCATCTCGAGCACCCTAACTCCAAGGGCTTAAAACACACCATGACACAGGCCGCGCGTCGCTTTGGCAATCGAGTGGTGTCGAAGTATATATAGAGAGGGCTGTGATCCATCTTTCTCTTAATTGCGATCGCATGTGATGTCAGCTTCTCTTCTTCGTCTATCATCATCATCACCATCACTATCGTAAACCGTTGTCGTCTCACCACAACTACCACAACAACCACAACAACCACCACAACACAACCACAACCACAACAACAACAACAACCACCATAACCACAATAGCAAATACAACAACAAGCACTACAGACATCATCATTTTTCACCTGACGTCCTTACAGCGGCTGCAAGGAATGTTGACTGACACAAGTAATCTGACAAATGACAGCAATGGATTACTGTTTAACATGAGAAATTGATATATGAACTGACAGGAATCTCTGCTTGTCTGACTGATTGGGACATCAATCAAAAGTGCAAGTACACAAACGCAGAAGGTGACGATCATGTCGGTAGTTGATTGATTGACTGACTGGTTGACTGACGACCGATCATCAGTGACAGATATACTGATACTTGAAAAAAAGTAAAAAAAAAGTCAGAAATACAGTTTATCGGTCGGCCAAGAAAGCGATAGTAAGGCGACAATCAGCGAGAATACGACCCTGCTACATTTGTTTACGTTTGGCAGAGCTCGTAACCATGGCAACAGTACATCGACGGGACTGCCGTTGATGTGTTTTTCTTTTCTTTTTCCTTTTTTTAATGGATTGTATAAAGGTCCCAATAGAAATTAAATTAATTTAGTTTTAAAGGAGGGAGTGTGAGGAAGAAGGGAGTTGGAGGAAAGGAGAAGAGGATCTGTTTACATTCTTATTCTTCTCCTCGTTCATATCCCTGCCTGTCCCCCCCCCCATCTCCCCCTCTACGTCTTGATAACCCCCTTATCTATGTCTTCATAGCACCCTCCTCCCATTCATCTACCTCTAACTCTCCCCACCCCATCTTGAGAACCCCTCTCTCTCCCTCTCACCTCCTCCCTCTCCCTCCCCTCCCTCTCCTCCTCTTCCTTCCATCTCCTCCCTCTCCCTCTCCTCCCTCCCCTCCTCTCTCCCTCCCCCTCCCCCACCTCCTCCCTCCTCCATCTCCTCCCTCCCTCTCCCTCCCCCACCTCCTCCCTCTCCGTCACCCGCTATGACAGAGGGCGCTGACGGAGCAGAGTGTGGATGCTAAGACAGTGCCAAATTGAATGCCGTGTCTCGCATGTGTGGATGTGGATGCGATCGGGTCTGTGACTGGGGCTAGGGTTTTTTTTCTCGCGAATTGTGGCCGAGTGAGTGCGGATGGAGTGGATATTTGCGGATATTGGCTGCCCGGTTGCCCGTGCTCGTGTGAATCAGGCGTTGTTCATGTAGTTTTGTTTTTTATCGGTTAGTTTTGCCAGAGTTAGTGTCGTCGGCATGGGGTGTTTGGTCTGCTTTCGGGCGAGTTGAGCGCTTGAGCTTCGTACGTTATTCTGCATTTGCGAGTTTGCAAAGTTGCTCTAATCGGCGTTGGGGTTCGCGTTTTGCATATTAGGTTAGCGTTGCAGTTGTAGGGCCATTAACAGTTGTATAAGTGCGGCTGTTGTTTTTTCCCCCTCTTCTAATTTGTTTAACGATAACAACCGTCTGATCTCTTGACCTGCCCTGACCTCCAGCTGACCTCGGCGACCTGCATTATAGCCGCTATTGCTGAGCTCGTGGCTTTCGAGCAGTGTTTTGGCCTGGGAGGAGTGTCGTGCAGTAAGGTCGGAAATCAATAAAGAAGCAATTGCCCTGGCGCCCTTGTGAGACTTCGGTCGGAGGGCGACGTTTCCCTGACGTGCTGAGCCGGAGTCGAGCATCATTGCTATCCTGACCTTCCATTGCTTTGCAGCCATTGCCTTCATCTTGCATAAGAAACTGCTGAATTGCACACCAAGCTGGATTTAATGTCTTGCAAGGCGCTGGCCAACTCCGCAGCCGACAGGCGGAGGGCCAGGAGGGGAGGGGGGAAAGGAGGGGGTGGGAAAGGGGAATGAAGGGAGGGAGTAGAGGAAGGGGATGGGAAAGGGGGCGGGTAATGGAGAGAGGTAGGAGGGGGAAAAGAGAGGGAAGGAGAAGTAAGATGGAGGAGAGAAGGGGAAAAAGAGGAGTAGGAAAATGGGGTGACAGGAGGGGGAGAGAAGAGGAGAGGGGATGGGAAAGAGGAGGAAAAAGGAAAGGTATAGGAAAAATGTGGAAAGGGAATGGGACGCCTCACCCCCCCCCCTTGTTCCCTCTCCTACGGGAAGCCGAAGTTGGTCAGGCCTCCTTCCCTTGGAGTAGGGGAGGAGTAGGAGTAGGGGAGTAGGTAGGGGTAGGAGTAGGAGTAGGAGTAGGGGAGAGTAGGTAGGAGTAGGAGTAGGGGAAGTAGGTAGGGTAGGAGTAGGAGTAGGGGAAGAGGTAGGGGTAGGAGTAGGAGTAGGGGTAGCGGTAGGGGCAGGGGAGGTGCTAAGGGTAGAGGTAGAGGCAGAGGCAGACAAACGGACAGAAATCCTCGCCCGGGATCAATAAGGTAAACCTGAAGCTAAGCAGGAATTAAGTCAACTCTTGAGAAATAATATTTGGAGAAAGACAATGAAGATGTAAATACAGTTCTTAATACTGTGTGTGTTTGTGTACGAGTGAGAGAGTGAGAGAGGGGGAGAGGGAGAGAGGGAGAGAGGGAGAGAGGAGAGAGAGGGAGAGGGAGAGAGGGGAGAGAGAGAGAGAGAGGGAGAGAGGGAGAGAGGGAGAGGGGGGAGGGAGAGGGAGAGAGAAAAGAAAGAAACGTGTGCGTCGCATGTGTGTGGACATGTGCGTATGTACATGTGTGTGCACGCGCGCATGTGTTTGAGCCTAGATAATCCGACAGAGTAGTAAAATTATGGAAAGCGCTCGAGCCTCGGAAACACAGAAAGGCGGGCAATATCGTCCGAGCAGTTGACAGACGCGCTCGCTCCCTCACAGCCGCTCTTCTCCCCCACAGCCGCTGTTTTCCCGCAACTTCTTTCCCCTCACAGCCGCTTCTCCCCTCCTCGTTTCGTCTCCTACAGCCGCTTTCTCCCCCACTGTTGCTTTCCCTCACAGCCGCTTCTTCTCTCCTCCCACAGCCGCGGCCTCTCTCCATCCCACAGCCAGCCCCCCCCCCAGCCGCTTCCCGTCCCCCCCAGCCGCTTCCCGTCCCCACAGCCCCTTTTCAACCCACACAGCCTCCTACTCCCCCACAACCGCTTCGCCGCCCTCCCCACAGCCGCTTTTCTTCCCACGGTGTCAGCGGGTGCGCCGTGGCCGTCAGCAGTGTGGTCAGCGAGGCGTCAGCATCCTGTTTCTGGGGATATCTTGACAACGACGCCGCTTCTTGGGGCTGCTCCGACGAAAACAGTTTGGGGGAGGGGGGGTAGGGGGTTGGGGGTAGTAGGGGGTGGTGGGAGTGTTGGCGGGGGAGGTGGGTTGTTGGGTGGGTTGTGGGGAGTGGGGGGTCTGGTGAAGGTGGTTGATGGAAGTGGTGGGGGAGATTGCGGGGTTGGTAGGGGTGGTGGAGGAGGCGGGGTTGGTGGGGTTGAGATTTGGGGTCTCGGAGGGTGTGTGGCGGGGATTGTGGTGGGGTTCGTCTGGGTTTATGATGGGGGGCGGCACTATCGTGTATGGGGTTTAGCGGAGGTGGGGTGGGCTTCGGGGATGATGATGGGGGGGTTGGGTGGTGGGGGAGAGGGAGTTTTCCGGTTCTGGGAAGGGAAGAGGAAGGGGAAAGGGGAAGGGGAAGTGAAGCCTTGCAGTTGGAAAAAGGGGAAGGGGAAGTGGCTTTGGCTTGCGAGGGAGATAGGGCGGGGGGGGGGGAGGAGGGAAGGAGAAGGGGGAAGTGGCTTTGGTTTGTGAGGGAGATGGGGCTTAGAGGGGGGAGGAGAAGAGGAAGAGGAAGGGGAAAGTGGCCTGGTCATTTCAGGTTGGGGAGAAGGGGAAGAGGGGAAAGGGGGGAGTGAAGTGGCCTGGTCATTTCAGGTTGGGGGAAGGGGAAGAAGGGAGAGGGGAAAGGGGGGGGGGTGAAGTCGAGTTTATTTCTCGGTACTGAAACGCACGCGGGAGTTGGGTTAACCGCCCGAATGAGGCCTTTTCTAAACCGGCTTTTGTGCGCCTTGATTAAATTATTGGGGTCGGATTGCGGAGGCTTGCGAGTGAGTGAATGAGTAAATGGTTGAGTGTGTGAGTGAGTGAGTAAGGAAATGGTTGAGTGAGTGAGTTAGTGAATGAGTCAATGAGTGAGTGATTGGATGAGTAAATGAGTGAGCAGTGACATGAGTAAATTGTTGAGTGAGTGATTGGATGAGTAAATTGTTGAGTGAGTGATTGGATGAGTAAATTGTTGAGTGAGTGAATGAATGAAGAACTGGTTGAGTGTGTGAGAGTTAGTCAGTGAATGAGTCAACTTTTAAGTGTGTGAGTGTGATTGGATGAGTAAATGGTTGAGTGAGTATTTGGATGAGTAAATGGTTAAGTGAGTGAATGAATGAATGGGGAAATAGTTGAGTGAGTGCGAGTTAGACAGTGAACGAAAATGGTTGAGTGAGTGTGTGAATCGAGTGAATTGAGTGAATGAGCGAATGAGCCGAGTGTGGGTTGGCATAAATGTATATATGTATTTGTATGTGTTGGTGTATTGTGCATATGTACTCGTATGCTCATGTCAATGTGTATGTGCGTATGTATGTGTGTCCGCGGGCGTCGTGATGTGTATATACATGTCTACATTTTCCATTCATCACAGTGGCAGGAAGTTTCATTAGTGGGGAATTCCCGAATATGCAATTTGTATTAGCATTTTGGACAAAGCAAATCTAATTCGGTAATGGGACCTGAAGTATTTTTATTTGGACCAATAATACTTGTCCTAAAATCATCTGTTGCGTTGCTGTAATCAAGTATCTTCCTTAATTGATGGTATCTTCCTTAATTGATCCGGAACTTTTTACTTCATTTACCCGGAATCTTTCTCCATTTATCCGGCTGTCGCCTTCATTCATCCGGCTTTTTCCTTCATTCGTCCGTCATTTTAATTCATTCATATGGCGTTGACTTCATTCATATGGCGTCCTTCTTCATTTACCCGGCACTTTTCTTCACTCGGCCTTTTTCTTCCTTCATCTGAGATTTTTATTAATTAATCCAGTACCTTCCTTTCTTCATCCGATACCTTCATTCATCAGGCATTTTCCTTTATTCATCTGACGTCTTTTTTCATTCATCCGATAACTACATTCACCTGGCATCTTCCTTCCTTCATCCGGTACCTTCATTTTTCCGGCATTTTCCTTCAGTTATCCGGATAATGGAAGAGCTTTCGCAGGACCCCATGGGAATCCGGGAGAGAACGATTTTTAGAGGATGTTTTAGAAATAGATATAGTGAAAAAAATGAATGTTCATATTTATTACTAGATCTATTCGTTGTATATGATATTCTATGATTATTTACGATTATTTTCCTTTTGTGTAATAAAGATTTTTTTTTCTTTACAGGTAACAAGGGATTTGCAGAGTGGAGGAATGTAGGAAGGGACGGTAGAGGTAAAAAAAATGGGTTTGATATGCAGATAAAATACTATTTAGGGAAACAAAAGTTCATTTTGATATTCTAAAAAAAATAAAAAAATGGGAGGATGTTATTCCATTATACAAGCGGTGTCATTAGCATTTTTGATAATGAATGGATCGGTGATGATTTTTTTTTTTTTTTGTTTTTGTGTGTGTGTGTGTGTGTGTGTGTGTGTGTGTGTGTGTGTGTGTGTGTGTGTGTGTGTGTGTGTGTGTGTGTGTGTGTGTGTGAATGAATGAATGGGTGCGTGAGTGAGTATATGAATGAGTGAGTGAGTGATAGAGAATTAGTGAGCAATTGAGTGCAGCATGGGTTTTCATTAAATAACTAGATACATTGTGTGTGTGTATTTGTGTGTGTTTGTTTTAACTTATAAGTGTATGTAGATTTGTGTGTCAGTTAGGTTTAATTGAGCTTTTTTTACGTATTAAGCAATACAGTTTTAGAGGGGAAAGGGGAGGGGGAGGAGGACAGGAAAGGAGGAAGGGGGAAGGGAGTAGGAAGATGGAGAAGGGAGAAGGAAAAAGAGAAAAAAAAGAAGCGGAAGAGGAAGAGAAAGGGATAAAAACAGGCAGAAGGGGAAGAGGGCATAGGAAAGAAAGGGAGGAGAAGGGGGTGAAGGGGAGGGGTGCTTCCCGTGTGTCAGCGAGTGTTAAGCGTTCTTCCCGCCGCTCCAAAGCCATATATGAACAGGACGTTGAAACGGTGATACGGGGGGGACGATGGGGGGGGGGGTGGATGGGAAGGAGAGAGAGAGAAAGGGAGAAGAAATAAGTAGATGGGAAGGAGGGAGAGAGAGAAAGAGGAAATGGGGGAAGAGAAAAGTGGATGGAGAGAGAGAGAGAGAGAGAGAGAGAGAGAGAAGAAGAAGAGAGAGAGAGAGAGAGAGATGAGAGAGAGAGAGAGAAAGGGGAAGAGAAAAGTGGATGGGAAGAAAGAGAGAGAGAGAGAAAGGCGGAAGAGAAAAGTGGATGGGAAGAATGAGAAAGGGGGGGGAAGAGAGAAAGAGGAAAGTGGGAAGAGAAAGTGGATGGGAAAGAGATAGCAAGGGAAAAAAGGGAGAAAAGGTGAAGGAGAGAGAGAGAGAGAGAAGGGGCAAAGAAAAGTGAATGAGTTAGGAAGAGAGGGAAAGAGTGAAAGAAATGGAGGGGGAAGGAGAAAGGTGGATGGGAAAGAGAAATAGGAGAAGAAAAATTGAAAGAAAAGGAGGAAGAAAGGGGAAAGAGAAAAAAAGAAGGGGAAGGGAAGTGAAGCAAAAAGGGAAGGGGAAGAGAGACAGAGAGAAAGGACGGGGGAGAGAAAGGAGCGGAAAGAGATGGGAAGAGAGAAAAGGATGTGAGGAGAGAAAGAGAGACGACGAAAGAAAGAAAAAGAACAAAAGGAAAGAAGTAGGATCATGAGTGAAAAAAATGGTCAGACGAGACTCCTCATCTAAGTTACGAAGCTCTCATAATCACCTCATTATGACCTTCCCTTCCCTCCCTCTTCCCCCCCCCCCCCTCCCTACTCCCTCTTCTCCTCTTACTCCCTCCTCGCTCTTTGGAAAGTGATCCCTCTCCCTCTCCCTCTGCCTCTCCCTCTCCCTCTGCCTCATTCATCTCGCCTCATCGCGCGAGGGGAGTGAGGAAAACAGGTGAACTCGGAGACGGATTAGTAGGTGGGGAGGGACGTGTTGGTTGGTAGGGAGGGAGGGAGGAGGGTAGGTTAGGTAAGCAAGCAGGTAGAGATTCAGGCAGGTAGTTAAACAGGTAGGTGAGCAGGCAGGCACTCAGACACGTAGGAATTTGGGAAGACGAGCAGGCAGGCAGGTAGGTAGGGCAGGTAAGCAAGCAGGTAGGTAAGCTAGGCAGGCAATCAGACACGTAGGAATCTAGGAAGACGAGCAGGCAGGCAGGGCAGGTAAGCAAATAGGTAGGTAAGCAGGCAGGCAATCAGACATGTAGGAATTTGGGAAGGCGAGCAGGCAGGCAGGCAAGCATGTAAAGAGACAGGCAAGCAGCAGGCAGACAGGCACAAGGATGCATAGACACCGAAAGCTGCTTGCTGTGCGAAGACGCCGAGAGAGGGGAGGGTTTAGGGGCTGGAGGGAGGTTAGTGGAGAGGTTAGTGGTTGCTAGGGTTTTGACTTGTGAGCTCCTTCGGTCATTTTTCTCCTGCACGCCTTCTCCAACCACTTCTTCCTACTCCTCCTCCTCCACCCTACTCCACCCTCACCCCCCCTTCCTCCACCCTCACCCCCCTGTCCTCTCCCCTCACCCCCCCTTCCTCTCCCCTCACCCCCCATTCCTCTCCCCTCACCCTCCCTTCCTCTCCCTCACACTCTCACCCCCTTCCTCTCCCTACACACCCCCTTCATCCTCCACCCTCACCCCCCCTTCCCACCCCACCCCCCCTCCCCACCCCCCCTCCTCCACCCTCAGCCCCTTCCTCTTACCCATAATTCCCGCCGATACCCTGCCGTGATCCCCTGCTTAAGGGCTTCATGGGGTTTCTCCTTGTCTATTAATCTCTTTTTGCACGGAATCCTCATCCGGTCCATTACGGTATCAGTGTGCCATCGGGTAATTGCAGACGTTATTGGTATTTTCTCCATTTCTTCTTTCCTTCTCCTCTTTCGTTAGTTGTTTAATGGCGTTTTTGGGTTGATTTGAACTGGTCGTTTTGTCTGCTAACTACTTGACGAATGGGTCGTTTGGCAATTCTGTTTGTCCTTATTATTTCTTTCTTTTTCTTTTTGCTTTTTATCCTTTCTT